>CATIWR010009899.1:0-47181 GCA_949677035.1 Omphalea diandra
TATTGAAAGCTTTTAATCTTTGCTACTCATTTTCTTCATCTTCTTTACATGTGTTAGGTGTGAGCATTAAACACCAAATTGTAAGGTTTTGTGTTAGCCTCCAAAAACACTTTTAAGAAAGGTTTAAGTGTAAGCCTGTTGAAACATTTGAGTGAAGTTTTGTGTTGGCCTAGAAAACACTTTGTTGTAAGGTTATGTGTTAGCCATTAAAACACAAGTTGTAATAAGTTGGGTGTGAGCTTGAAAACACCATTGATTTAGTGCAATACCCAATTGAGTGATTGAGGAGTGGACGTAGGGGTTTGTTTTGCCCGAACCACTATAAAATCCTTATGTCTTAATTGTTCTTTCTTCTTCTCTTCATCTCTGTTTTAAAATTTTTATCCACCAATTCAACCCCCCTTCTTGGTGACTAGGGACAACACCCTAAATAGTGATTTTTATCACTTCATTTTACTCCAAATCAATTATCTCTTTCCACATTCTCTAAATTCTTCAAATCTCTCTACTTTCCCAATGGCTCTCAAGAAAATTTCTAGAGTAGAGAAGGGCAAGGAAGTAGCCCAACCATCTGCACCTCCAACTCTTCATCTTATGAAAGGAATCATAAAGGAGGAGAAGGAATGTTTCAAAGCCAACTCTTTCAAAATCATTCTCCTAAACAAAATACCATCTACCTTTCTGTTGGAGACCCTTCAAATCAACAATAAGATATGAGCATTCCTCTCCAACTTGGGATGGAATAAATTCATCTTTTGGGATGAACCCAGGTATAAGGAAGTCATAAGGGAATTCATGTGCACGGTGACATTAAGTCGCAAATCAGAATCACGAGCTAGGCAATATGGGTTAGTTTTTTATGCTTTCGGGGATCTTTATTTTATTACTTTTGAGCAATTCTCAAACCTCTTCAACCTTCAAATTAGAGAAAATATCCTATTCATTATCTTCGCACTTGATGTAATCTATTCTGAGTTTTGGTCCGAAATTTCAATTGAGACTAAACACGACCCAAAAACTTCCCTAACCAAATACATCAAAACCCTCCCCTTTTAGATACTGCATCATATCATCACCTTTTTCGTAAATGCTAGAGGTGATGGTAATAAGAAAATGTCCTAAAAGGATCTATCTTGTTCTACCTTGTTAAAAATAAACCTATCCAAACTGGTCGCTAACTTGTGGATCAATTAATCCACATGAGCACTAAACGAAAGAGCTAATTCCTCTTCCCATCACATGTGATAGCAATCTACCACTTTGTTGGAGCTCTTAATAAGGAAAATGAAAAATTCTTGACTAAAAAACTCATTCATTCTCAAAGCTTCCTCGACCTCATCTACTTGATAAATGCCAAAGCCATACACCAGGACACATATGCATATACCCTGGGTGCCTTTGGGGCCAAGAAGATGGAGACATCTCAAGCCTCCAAAAGGAAAAGGCTCATCATTAAAGAAGGAGCACTACCAGTCCCTCCTCCTCAACCACAACCCAAAACCAAACTATCTCTTGCCACCATCAACTACAAGTTAGACAATGAGAATGGTGAAAAGGAGATTCCTTCTCATCTCCCACTTTCATAGCGATCTGGTGGATTTGTAAGAGAAATTGGGTGTTTCTCCTTGCCATCTTCCTGATTTTGTTGAGTATAAAGATACACTGAAAGAGGAAGGCAACGAAGAAGCTGAGGAAGGTGACGAAGCTGAAGGTAGAGGCAACCATGACGAGGAATATGATTTTGGAGATGATAATGACTCTCCAATCTTCTAGAATAAGATTTCTTTGTATTTTCTCTTTGTTTTATTAATGTAAAGTTATTGATCCCACAACTTGCTTATAAGTAAATAAAGATTTTTGTTTTTTAAATTCTGTCATATATGATTGATTGAATTTACCTTTATAATTGCAATTCTTATGTCTTTGCTCCTTATGAACACTTATCTATTTGTTATGCATTTATTATTTTCCCTTATAAACCCTCTTTTTAATCTTGCCCAAGGGGGAGAGAAAGAATCAAGAAAGAATTTAAAAGGGAGGGAAAATAATTTGTAAGAAAATAGCATAAGTTGAGAGGGAGCATTGTAGTCATACTTAGAAAATTTCACTTTGAACTTTGTCTATAAATTTTTAAGTATTCATTGAATCATTCACCATTCCAATTTCACAACTTCAAAACTCATGCATTTATTTTCCCTTAGGATCAATCTAAATTGTCAAAATTAGAAAGGGGGAGATTGTTGGACTACGTTGATTTAACCTAAGTCATGAACCTCTTTTGATCATGACAATAGAGATTGATCAGTTCTAATATTTTCATAAGTTGTTTTGCATATTATAAGTTAGATTTTTCATTGAAAGTATGATGGAATTCAAAATCTCCAACAATGTAAAGATCATTCAAATTTGTAGTGTGTGTATGATAAATCGTGACTGTAATCAATCACAAGAAAGGATGAAGTTAGGACAAAGGAATTCGCGGGCTATTTCGCTATCGCGAACCATCTAAAGGTAGCAAAGCTTTAGTCATAGAGGAATCCGCAGTAAGTGTCGCACCAGGGTCGCAACAACAACTTTCATAATGACAATGGAGGGAAGTAAAGCCATAACCATACCATGCTAGGTGTCCATTGAAAGATCAAAAATCGCAAGGGCAAAAATTCAAAAGTGATTGTGACTCATTAAGTTAAAGCTTCCTCATCAAAAAGAGCAATTTGTGGTCTCAATCGTGCCTAAGACATAGGTATCTCATGACCGCAACTTTTGATAGTCGTTAGAACACAATGGCTATATTTTCCTGGATAACCAATGGGCAGCTGACTCGTGGACTAAACGTTAAACAGAGATGAGATTTTTTGATGAAATTTTTGGCTCCACAATGGAAATTAGAAATTTACGATCGCGAAATGGTAGCAGTGACCGCGACTTCGGCCTGACAAGCATTTAATGCTAAATCTGCTTAGCACATCTTTGAGATTTATTGATAGTTGAAGATCAATGTCTCTTTGGTGGATATGAGCTATATATACTCCACCAAACAAAGGTGAATCAAAGAGAATTCATTAATTTGTAACCAATCTCTTGCTAACTTGCTACTCAATCTTTCAATTCTCATTTATGTGTTTATGATTGTTTGGTGTGAGTAATAAACACCATTACGAGAGGTTTTTGTGTGAGCCTAGGAAACACAAGGTGTAAGGTTATTATTTGAGCCATAAACACATATTGTAAAAATTTGGTGTGAGCTTGGAAACACCTATTGAGTTGAGTGAATTACCCAATTGTAGAGAATTGGGGAGTGGACGAAGGGTTAGTTAACACCAGAACCACTATAAACACTTGTGCCAATTTCTTTCTTCTCCTACTCATCTTTTTAAACACATTAACCCTCTGTTTAATTTTAAATTAAGCACCAATTCAACCTCCCCTTCTTGGTGCCCTAGGCCAACAAAAGTGAACCAAAGATGTCTAAAGGTCAAATCCCAATATATAGGCGGCTTAGGAGTGCCTAACATTTTCTCCAAGCCATATCTAATTTTTGAACCTGATCTCTGATGGGGTGAAGATGAAATCGGCCTTCTAATTGACTTAAATTAGGTTCTGATTTTGCCTTCCCCATATTCTTGTCCAACCAAAGTCGGGTGGTGACTCCATATTTTCTAGGGATATACCAATGTATTGTCTTGTTTAGGTCGCCAGATGACCATCATTTAGACTTAAGGTTTCGAAATTATGCAAACCCTAAATGATCCCTTGTTGATCCAAATGCATGCCACATTTATGGGTCATTACCAAAGTAAAGACCCTCATCCTCTCGATCCCCTAAGAATCAATAAAAGAATGGAGTCGCAAGAAAGATTCCACTCGTTTTAGTGTATATGCAGAATCCTCAAAGTGCTCACCGTGGCGACTCCCTTAGGGACCCAAAATTGACTTTGCATTTAATCTTCGGTTCACTTTTATTATTTTAATCTTATTGTCGAGTAGTCCACTGCATTCATGTAGCCTTCACTATTCACCATAAGCACTAGGTGCCCTTAAATAAACTGATGGTTCTCCAAACTTGAGGCCTATGCTCCTTTTGGCTTAGGAGATTGTAAGGAGGATTCATCACTCATAAGTCTAGTACCTTCAGACATATTCGATGGGGGATCAGGACAATCGCCCCCCAAGCTTATAAGAGCCATCAATTATAATAACCCTTTCAACTATTACTCATATTTAGGAGTCAATAGTACCTTGGAATAGGGTACCCCACTTGTTTACATTTCTTCAAAGGAGAGCGAAAGTCCTCAAAGAACATGTTCATGTATTCTTAATGTAAGTGTAAATGTAACCCCAACCCCTTTGATGTAAATATTTCCAACATGAAAATATTGTGTATTTCTTGTTCCCAGCCTTGTAGAGGACTTCAATGCAAATATCCCTCTTACCTTGTAAAGGGATTCTTTCACATGCCATGTATATGCTTTTCCAACTAATGTAAAGGAGTTCCTATTTGGTTAGGTCTTTTTTATATGTTCTTTTAAGACTCCAGCTCTCCATGGTCCGAGGTGATCACGTCCATTCTCTACCCCTTATTGTAAGGATGAGACTCTTCCTAGGAAACAACTACTAAACTTTATGTGTGGAAGGAATAAGATTCGAAGGATTTTTATGTAAAATGATGTGTGCATATCATGTATACATGCATTTGTAATTTATTCATACATCATACAGGTAACTCTTATTTTACAGTCATCATAGCTCCTTCCAATCCTCGTGGAAATGAAGAGACAACCGACTCGATAAGAAAAGTAAGATGTTGAGACTGAGTCAAAAGGTTAGTCCAATAATGGAACTAAATATACCACCCAGAGTTTTGGAAAGGTTAATGGCTGACTTCAACCACAAGATGGAAAAGAGGATTGCTAAAGAAGTAAACAAGTGGGTTAATGAGATCCTAAACAAAGGAGATATAGCTATCAATAAAGTTGACAAAGGGAAAACACCTATGGAACTGCCCCAGCCTGTGGTGATTGATGATTTTTTATTTAAGATGAAGGAATATCATGAGAACAAAATTACTAAGGACATGGGTAGTGCCACTGTTACCCTTGATAGTTTCTAGAAATTGGGAAAAAAAGTACTCGATTTGATGACTTTATGAAATAGTTGGAGAAAATATAGAAAGCTCTAGGTGCTAAAGGTTTAAAGAAGGGAACAAACACTAAACAACTTCTTGCTTCCAAACTCGAGAAACTGCCAGCTAATTTTCACAAGCTTGAGTTGTCAAAATTCATAGGAACCCACAATGTAAAGAACCATGTTTGTTCATATGTGTTACTCATGAAAGCATCTGGGGTATTGACTAATACAATGTTAAACCTTTTTGAGTTGTCATTGGAAGGGTTTGTTAGAACATGGTACTTTAACCAACCAAAGATTGTCAATGAGGATTGGAAACAGTTGACAGAGGATTTTGAAAAACACTATGCTTGTATTTCAAATCTACAGGTCACACTACAAGCTTAGAGTCCTTGAAGTAAAAGATTAGTAAGAGCTTTAATGATTACATTAGAAGATGGAAAAAGATGGCCTCAAAAGCAACTACAAAGCCCATAGAGAGAAAGTAGGTTAAAGTGATTGTGAAAGGATATTTACCTAGAATCGGTACCAAAATTAGAGGAATATTGGTCAGGAATTTTAAGGATCTTCGAGAAGCAAGTTTGCAAATTGAAGAGTTAAAATCTGAGTAAAAAAGGCAGTACAGGGGAAGAAGAAGCACGTCGTCTCAGCCCTAAGAAGAAGGGAACAAAATGACCAATGTTAATGTAATAAAGGTGCCTAAACAATTTATAGATTTAGGGATGTCTCTGTGCAAGGCATTTGAGAGAGTGCAAAAGAATGGGTTGTTAAAGCCTTTAGCATTAAGACCACCTCCTAATTTGATGCCTAGGGGGTATGATGCCAATGCTTATTGTGTTTTCTCTAAGGAGTAAGTTACAACACTAATGACTGTCATAGATTGAGACATGAGATTCAAGACCTTATCGATAAGAAGATGATCATTTTACCAAACTCTAGAAGGCTAAGCATCCGAAGGAACCCTTTCCTAAACTATCGTAATGTTTCTCCCCCTAATCAAGGGACTTTTATGATATATTCTAAGATTGTTGAGGAAATTATTATTGCCACTATCAAACAGGTTATGACTAAGGTCCCAACTATTTACACTATCAATCCATGGGAAAGCTTAGATCATGAGACAAAAGAAGTGTGAAGGAGGAGAATGATTTAGCTATAAGAGAAAAGTGATGAAGAAAAGGAAAGCGAGCAAGTGAACCATGTCACTTATAGTGGGAAATTTTATTCTGACAGAGAAGCTTCCAAGGAACCAAAAGTTGAAAAGGGGAAAAGGTGAACTTGTCATGAAATAGAAAGAGGAATACAATCCCATCGTAAAGTAGTTGAAGAAGGTACCAGCTCTGAACAGTATATGGGAACTACTTATCACCTCTCAAAAGCATAAAAAGGCCATGATAGAAGCTTTATCCAGTTTGGTCATTTCTATTGAAGCTACTCCGAAAGATGTTATTGCATTAGTGACTCACAAGGGCAAAATCACCTTCTCATATGAGGATTTGAAACTAGAGGGAAGGAATTATGCTCTGGCCCTATTTATATGAGCAAAGGCGAAAGGAATACATACTCCTTGTGTGATGGTAGATGATGGCTTTGGGATTAATATCTATCCTGCAAAGCTATTAAGCAAAATTGAGTTATCTGAATAGGATTTCAAAGCTTCTAACACTATCATTAGGGCCTATGATCATAGTAGAAGGTAAGTTGCAGGCATATTCAAGACTATGGTAAAAATAGGAGTAGTCAAGGCCATGGTAGAGTTCATAATCTTAGACATTTCAATTACTTTCTCGCTTTTCCAAAGGAGGCCATGGTATCATCCCCTTGGTGGAATGCCTTTCACTATTCACAAAAAAAGTCATGATCCCTTACAAAGGTAAGGTTAGGACCATTTATGTTGAGGTTGGTGAAATTATATTGGCTTTGAGTGTGGCTATTCCACACCTTATAGGGTTTCAGGTCACCAAAATCACGGATAAATAGGTTGATCCAAAGTTAATGATGATTATGAAAAACATGAACTTCCTTCCAAGATAGGGGTTAGGGAAAAATTCTATTAGCATATCAGAATTCCCAAAGATTCCCACCCAAACTACAAAGAAAGGATTGGGTTGCCATGATAAAGGGTCAAAGTAAAAAGTGATAGATTTATGAGGGCCGCTGTTAGACTTTTTTGTGAAAGAAGGCAAAGTTCTCAAAAGAGTGGACCAAGGAACCATTCAGAGTGAGAAGTCATTAGGTAATGGCATGGACGAACTTGAGAAGGCTTTTTTCCAATTAGATGTTGGTGAATTAGGGTATGAAAATTATTGGGACTCAGTAGATGAGGTGGATGGTAAAAAGAAGAAGAAGAAGAAGAAGAAAGGGAAATAGGTCATAAAGACAATGAATGGTCAAGAGTTAGGTCAATATGCAATTCTATATGGTCCTCAGTCTACATGTCCATGAAAGGACAAGAAGAAGGTCACTAATAAACAGAGGGAGTAATATGCACTAGAGTAGAACTTTTAGGTCACTGGGGAAGATCATGCAAAGGAAGGGTTAGACTTGTTAAAGTGGAATACATCATTTGTGGACTCAGAATGAGAGTACACTAAGCCTTGTAAGTTCACTGAAATTGCCTACATGGGGATAAAATTGGTAGACATTGAGAGTATGATTATGAACTCTATAAAGGAAGTAGAGGGTAAGGAAAAGAAGAATTTTATGGCAAAAATTGAGCCTACCATGGCAGATGAAGTAACACTTTAGGCAAAATTTTTAAAGATTAAATTAAAGGATGATTAGATAAAATAGAGTTTTAAAAGAGTTGTCAATGCTACTACCAAAACATATGATAGGAAAGAGGTAGATCCTATGCAAAATGTTAATCTTAAGATTCTGAATGATGGAGTGAAGGGTGAAGAAGAGGAGAAGGCTTAGACATAAGAGGCTCTAGTCAACCAACTAGATTAAAAGGACTTTCTTGATACTATTGATGTCCTTGTTTCTAGTCTCTTTAAAGACGATGATGTATTTCTTTCTAAGTTTAAGGTAATCAATGATTATGTGTTTCCTGATTGTGGCATGCATGGTATGCATCATTTCATGAGCATATTTCATATTAATTTTGTGCATACTATTGTATTTAACCTTGGCACAAAGGAAAATCTAAAAATCTTGCTCATTGCAAGTAATATCATGCTAAAAGACTGAAGGAGGTTTGTGCGACTACTTAGGAAGTACCAGAGGGTCTTTGCTTAGGCATATGAGGATATATCAGGGGTTAATAAATGGATTACAAAATACAAAATCCTGACCTACCCATACATGAGACCAGTGAAACAAAAACTGCAAAGGATGAGACTCGAGTGGGCCTAGTTGGTCAAGGAAGAAGTGGCAAAGCAAGTTGAATGTAAAATTTTTAGAGGTGGTAGACTACCCTAAATGGTTAGCCAATATAGTGCCAGTATCTAAGAAGGATGGAAGAGTGAGGATGTGTGTCCACCACAAGGATCTAAATGAAAGGATGATTTTCCTTTACCACACATAGATGTGCTAGTTGAAGCACCATAACATATGTCATTTATTCTTTCATGGATTAATTCTCTGAGTATAATCAAATTCTCATGGCCATCACATATAAGGTGAAGACAGCTTTTATCACAGAGTGAGGGATGTATTGCTACAAAGTGATACTATTTGGGCTAAAGAATGCAAAGGTGACCTACTAGTGAATGGCAACTGCCCTACTGCATGACTTAATCCATAAAAAGGTGGAAGTGTATATGGATGATATGATGGTAAAGTCAAAGACTAGGGAAGGGCACTTTAAAGCTTTGAAAAAAGTTTCAGAAGAGAGTTGATGAGGATAATTTGAGGCTAAATCCTAAGAAGTATGTATTCTAGGCCACCTTTGGTAAGCTATTAGGATATATAATTAGCGAGAAGGGGATCAAAGTGGATCCAAAGAAGGTAAAGGCTATTCAAGAAATGCCTACACCTAAGACAAAGAAAGAGGATCGAGGTTTCCTATGCCATTTATAGTACATCAGCTGGTTCATAGTAAGATTGACCCCATTTGTGAACCCATTTTTAAGTTGCTAAGGAAGAACTAGATGATGGAATGGAATAAGTAGTGTCAATAGGCCTCCAAAAAGATAAAAGATTATATGACTAACTCACCAGTATTAAAGCCACCAAGGCCCGAAAGACCTTTAACTTTGTATCTAATAGTGGAGGATAGTTTTGTTGGTGCAATGTTGGCTTAAGAAGATAAAGCAGGGAGTGAGCACATGGTATATTATCTAAGCAAGAAGTTATTGTCTTATGAAGAGAAGTACAATCAAGTGGAGAAGACCTATCTAGCGCTGGTCTGGCTAATAAGAAGTTGATGCACTACTTTCAGTCATATTCAATAGAGGTGGTTCTAAAGCTTGATCCGGGTAGGTACTTACATGAGGCCCTTCTTTGATTAGGAGATTAACAAAGTGGTTGATCACACTAACTGAATTTGATATTAAGTATGTAGCCAAGAAGTTGATCAAAGGGTGAACAGTTTTAGAGTACTTGGCATAATAAAGTTTCAGAGTACTTAGCACAATAACCCTTTGAATAAGGAGAATCTAAGCTTCCTTAATTCCTAGATGAGGGGTTGGAGTAATCGAACCTTTAGGGTGAAGAGTTTACTTTGATAGAATGATAAACAAGAAAGAGGCAATCATATGGATAGTTACGATTTCTCCAGAAGGAGAGCTCTTTCTAGTAGCCAAAAAGCTCGATGATAAAGTGACCAATAATATGGTCGAGTACCAGGCATATGCATGGGGCTTGAACTCCTGAAGCAAATAAGGGTAAAGGCGGCAGTGGTGTTTTGGGATTCACTATTGGTCATTTCACAAATAACAGATGAGTGGGAATTGAAAGATGAACACTTGGTCTCATATATAGAACATGTGTAAGGGTTGATGCAAAATTTCCAAAGGATCACATTCCATCATCTACTAAAAGAAGAAAATGTAATGGTTGATGCCTTAGCCACTTTGGTCTTTGTTTGGGAAGGGCTAGGGTGATGCCCATGAAATCAGTCCGGGACACCGTGTTACATGGGTGTAGGAGTGATGTAGGTGTCAATGAAAAATTGTCCATAGTATTTTGATATACAAAGATACTTAGAAGGCAGTGAATACTTAGAAGGGACTAAGAAGAAGGATAAGGATGTGATCTAGAAGCTGTCTTCATAGTTTATGTTGTATAATAGGGTAATGTAGAAGAGAATGTTTGACAAGATTCATTTGTGATGTATGGCTGAGGGGAGGCATGTAAAGTCATGGATGAGGTGTATCTGAGAGTTTATGGTCTGCATATGAATGGGAAAGTGTTGGCACATGACTATTAGACTACCATGGAACATGACTGCATTCAGAAAGTTTAGATTTTTCATGAGTGTCAGGTTCATAGATGTCTTAGTCATTTGCTACATACTGAGTTGCAAAATCTGACTTTATTTTGGCTATTTTGCAACATAGGGCATTGATGTAATTGGAGAAATTAGATTAGCTTCTATCAAAAGGGATAAATATGTCATAATTGGTAGATTACTTTTTGAAGTGGGTGGATATTGAAGCCTTTAGTAAGCTGGGGGCAAAGCAAACAGTGCTCTTTATTAAGAAAAAACCTCATTTATTGATATGGTGTGTTGCATCATGTTGTTACTGATAATGGTGTTCATTTCCAAGCAAAGGTCAAAGTTATGTTGGAAAAATATAGGTAGACCCACCATAAGTTATCGTCTTATAGACTGTAGGCTAATGGAACAATGGAAGTAGCTAACAAGAATGTCAAAACCATCATTGCCAAGATGGTTAAAATGTATAGAGACTAGTCTAAAAAAGTTACCACTTGCCTTATGGGGTTATTAAACTATAGCAAGAGTATCGACTGGGATGACTTCATACTCTCTAGCATATGGTATAGAAGTAGTACTACCAATTGAATTAGAAGTAAAATCCTTACGGGTGCTGGTAGAATCTATGATCCTTGAGTACCCATGTGTAATAAATAGATTTGAATAGTTATCTTTACTAGATAAAAAGAGATTGAAGGCCCTACATCATATTCAATTGTATCAAGCCAAGATGGCCCATTCATTCAACAAGAAAATTAAGCCAAGCATGATAAAGGTTGGTGACTTGGTGTTGAAGGCAATATGATTGCAGACTTAGGATCCTCAAGGGAAATTCAAGCCAAATTGGGAAGGGCCCTATATGGTCGAGTAAATCTATTCAAGTGGAGTTGTGAAATTAATAGATACGAAGGGGAATGAATTCATTGAGCTAGTAAATCTAGACCAACTAAAAAAGTATTTTGTGTGAGGCGTGAGAAAAGTGACAATAGCTCGCTAAGCCGAAAACCTGAGAAGATGTCTTAGGCTAAAATTAGGGCATAAATAAATAATAAAAAGGCAAGAAGAAAAGAAAAGCTCGCCAAACCTAAATGAGAGGCTTAGGCAAAAGTTAGAGCATAAAAATGAGCAAGATGAATATAGTAAAAGTCAAAAAAAGTGAAATTAACCATTAGGGAATAATTGGCGGGACAACTAGGTGAAAAGACATAGACAAATGAGTTAAGGACCAGGTTGATAAAAGCATTAAGCAAAATAATTAGATGATCTAATGTGTCAGTGTTAAAAGTAGAAAATCATGCATTTAATTAATGTGAAATATGCAAGATGTAAGGGATTCATGCCAAGCATAATATCATATGGAATTGCATTTACATAATTAAAGTAAATTCAATCATACATGTCTTTGAATTAGAATTAAATATATGACAATTTTTCTCTCATAAAATCATTGTCTATAGTTTGTTAATGTGATGTTTGTACGTCTAAAGGTCGTACAACTATGTCATGTAGTCAATGTCATCATCATGTTAAAGGTTTTAACTCGTATAAAAGTCATAGATGTGACGACTAGTCTAAGTGGTCTCAACCTTATCCAGAAAGTGCTAGATTAGAGGGCCTTTAATGGATGAAAGGAAGAATTGTACCTTAAACTGGAGAGCATTAAATTCACCACGTGCGGGGTCGTAAAATATGCTTGAAACCAAAGCAAGAAGGATGACCCTATCCCCATAAGTTTTTAGGGTAACATGTCACTGGTTCCATCATAGGTAGCTTAAACGGATGTCAGTGATAATGATATGGGACATCCACTTAGCCCATTTGACACTAGTAGTGGTCATCCTGGTCAAGCGATGATTTGAATGATGTTGTGAGTAATAAAGTCTCGTATCTATGGTTGAGATAGTCAGCATTCCCAACCTCTCTTATAGCCATATCTAAAAAAAATCAAAAGAAAAATGATGAGAAAATGAAAATAAAATGATCATTAGGTTGAAAACCCAAAAGGGCAGCCTAAGCAAAATTAAGCAGCCCGTTAGATTAAAAATCTGCAAGGGTAGTCCAGGCAAAAGTTAGGGTAATAATAAAAAGAGAAGAATAAAAAGAAAAAATAAAAGAAAAAAGAAAGAAAAAGAAAAAGAAGAAAAATAGCTGCAAGAAGAATTCATACCTGAAGTAATAGTGGGCTTCCTAAAAAGGAATTGTTGACTCCTAAAGCCACTCTATCTAGTCCCATGATGGTCTTCCCTAAAATTGCCGACTCAAGGCTCCTTCTTGACTTTGTTCCCTCTAAAAGTGGTAAAATTTGCAAATTGATCTCGCTATCATCCCTCCTTAATAGATACTTGCCCATCATAACAGCAGCTACAATGCAGGCTTGAACAGCTCGAGCATGATCCCTATAAGGGAAAAAGGTAATTCAAGCGACTATGAGGATCTTCTCCTCCCTTAGTGTGTACCGGGGGACATCTTCATATTGCAAGTCAAATAGATCCACCATCTTCCCAACATGTAAATAATTTAGTTGACGTAGTGCAATCCGATATGCTACTGTAACATGACAATAAAGAATAGTGCCAAACTCTCTAATAGAGCACAAATTTTTATATCCTCAAAGTGGAAGGTATGGATAGTGAAGTCCCATAAGTAGCAAGTTGCTCACAAAAAATGAAAGTTTAGATGAACATCATAAAGATAATGGAGAGCAAAAAGACCTGTCTATGGTAGATCAAACCAAACTTCAGGTAGGAGAGACCTTAGAAAGGTTCTTGCCATATTTGGGGAATTGAAGGAAGCAAATGAATAAAGAGGGATCAAAATAAGCTTCTATAGTAGGAGGACAACCCTTAAGTTGGGTTGTACAACCCTCTATGATAGGGTTGTATAGCCCTATAGTTGGGTTATACAGCCCTCACTTTCCATGAAGATAGATTGAACTATTTTTCCTCTAGTTTTCGGGTTAGAGAAAGCTAGGGTACCTATCTTATAAAGCATGTATGTAAAAGAATTAGCAATATATGTTTGAGATGCATATTCAAGGAAGGAAAATCAAACTTTTACTTTAGCAAACCAGATACCAAAGTTTGATAAGAAATAGAGGCAATGTCATCTCAGTTTATCCTAACATATCTAAAGCAAGCATCCAAAAATAAAGCTTTCAAATTGCCCATAAACTATGCAACCACACAAATGTTTATTAGATAAACTATGTTGGAATGAAAGGAAAAGAAAAAAATATACTAAGCAGCTAAAAAGCGACGGGGGGTCTAAAGGGCTTAACTGCCTCCACTTTTTGAAGAGGTCACATCATAATCCTCTACTCGTCATTTGTATCTACATATCCATAATCTTTGGCTCTCTAGACTAAGCACTCCACCTCTACCTTTGCCTCTATAATGCATTGATCCTTCTCCCTAATCTTGCGGTTCTGGCACTGGATCGTCTCTTGCAAGAAACACAAGGGCTAAAGATGCTTAAGGCATTAAGCATACAAAACATAAACCATGAACATATATGCATTCATTATTTTATTTATGTTTCACTAACCTGCATAAACTGTGTTTGGTGTGCCATAACCCTTTTCAACATAATGATCAGGTCCATCTAAATGTTCAACCTCATCATGATCCTGCTCCCTTCAATAAGAGGAATACAACCCAGGACCCTTTATAAATAATCTCTCTGAAGAACTGGATACTGTACCCTAAAATTGACAGGCAATAGGATGTCTATAAACTACAACCCGGTCAAAAAAGTGAAGTCCTCGAGAGTGATCATGATCTTGCCAATCAAGGGTAGATTTTGTTCATCCATCGCTCCACCAGTGCATGCACCATCAATAAATTGATCCTCAGTATCTCATCAAGAAACAGCAGCAAGAAGGTCCAGATCTTGGTCCCCTCTAAGAAGGCCATGATTTAAGGGTGCCATGTATAACCCCACACTTCAGTCAAACAGTTGGAATCGCCCCCTTTCTTGAAGGAGACAATTGCTTAAAAAGGTGAACAAAGAGACAATAAATATATAGGTATGTGTTGGTAAGAAGACAGTGGATCCTAATCTTTAGAGTTTAAAAAAAAGTGATAAAATACAACAAGATAGACAAATTCACAGAGATAATGAATTATTCACTCAGATATGTGCCCTAATTACCTAGGAATCTTTTTATGAGTTAATTTCAATTATTCTTTGTGAGAGTTATAGAGTAAAGCCTAAGGCATGCAAATTAAGGCAATCAACTGAGAATTACAGAAGAAAAATAAATTTTCTTGAAAATAAAGGGTAAGTGTCATAGAAATTACCTCTGAATATTTCAAAGCTAACCTAACATTCACTTGGAAGAAGTAAATGCAGGGGGTAACACCTAAAGCCTATAGTGACAAAGTGCACAAAAAAAATAAAGCAAAATTGATAAGAAGAAAAATGGCACCTACCGCTCATGAGGTAACTCCTGCAAGGCAATGGTACAAATTATAGACCATCAGAGTGTTATTGGCTGGAGGAAAGCCTAGGGAAATCATCTTCGTAGTCGCATTCTTTAGTGGGCTCACCCACTTGAACCCTCTGGGATCACAGTTGATCTAGGGTGTCAAGAGTTGGAGGTCCTCATCAGGAAACTCCTCCTAAATGTTGAACATCTCATTGTTGGGAAACTCGACCATATCAATGCCTGAAGGAGCTAAGGTGGCCTATGAGCTAAGTCTATAGTGTTGAGAGAAAAGGAATGGAGAGAAGAAGAATCACACAAATGAAGATGAGTCGCCTTGGAAGGGCTTATGTTGGGTTGTATAGCCCTCCAAGGCTGTATAGCCTTATCGAGCCATGTCAGCTCGAGTTGGGCCTAATAGCCCCCCCTCTAGCCTATTAAGCTCAATTCTTCTCTTTAGGCCCAATTACACCCAAATTACCATGATACCCCCAACTTCTCATCAAGCCTAATTATGACTAAATTACAAAAAAGCCCCTAACTTTCCAAGATACCTTAAAGCACCTAAAAAAATTTAAAAATACCCTCATTCCTTTTAAGAACACATAGATAACACCTCGACCTTCCTGATTCAAGTCAAGCCACCATGATATCCATTACTGACAAAATTGCCCTTCCTAAGGTCTAATAAATTTTTTATATGAAAATCTCTTTCTCCTAAAAATGGTAAGACCTAAAGAAGCACTTTAGCATCTAGGCCCCAAACCTATTACCTTTATATAAGGATGAACTCTATAACAACTAGAAGAGCTGCAACAATGTCAATTCAGTTTTACCAATGCCAGAAGGGCTCGAATGACACCCATAGGGCATCCCTAAATTGGAACTGCCAGTCAAAAATACTGAAACACCTTTAAAGAGAAATTTAACCTTGGTCCTTACCAGAGAGCTGCCAAAAAGTTTAGTATCTACTTGAAAGCTGCTAAAGAACAATCAATGTCAATACTTACTAGAGGGCTACTGGAAGAAGAAATTCAACCTTAATACTTACTAGAGAGCTACCAAGAGGTTTAGTACCTATTTGAGAGCTGCTAAAGAATAATCAATTCCAGTACTTACTAAGGACTACTGGAAGAAGAAATTCAATTTTGGTGCTTGCTACAGAGCTGCTAAGATATTCAGTACTTACTTGAGTAGCTACTGAAGAATAATCAATTTCTAGAAACTACTAAAAAAAGAAATTTAACCTTGGTACTTACTAGAGGTTGCCAAGAAGTTTAATACTTGCTTAACAGTTACTAAAGAGCGACCAACTCTAGTACTTGTTAGAGGGTTGCTGGAAGAAGAAACTTAACCTTGGCACTTATTAGAGGGTTGCCAATAAGCTTAACACTTACTCGAGGAGCTAATAAGAAAATTGTATCCTTTATCTAGTATTCAAGTTTATAACTAATGCTTTGTTGTGTTATGTCCAGCTGTCATTTCTCAAATGTTATTTTTTAAGCTTCACAAAGAAAGGGGCAAACTGTAAGCATTAGATTTTAGGTCTCATAATGCAAGGTCGATGATGAAAATCACTAAACTAAATTTCCATAATGATAAAGGGAATTGCCTAAATGAAGGGATGGAAGGCCCTAAAAAACCTTGGAAAAGCCAAAAGACTAAGTCCAAGGAACCAAACCTAAACAAAGCCCAGGGCTGCCAGCCAAGCTTGATGGGTTGTACAACCCATCATGTAAGGCTATATAGCTTTCCTAACCCTAGGGCTATACAACCCATGATTAGTTGTACAACCCATATTCAAACCCTAATTCCAATACAACACTCTTCTTCTTTGTGATTAGATGTGTCCATGTTGCAACCATAACTATTTCTGGCAATGTGCACCCACCAAACACCTATAAATCCCCCCATTTTAAAAAGAAAAATAGGCTTTTTAGAAACCTTAACTAAACTGTACCAAAATCAATTCTCAAACTCTCCTATACATTGAAAATCTAAACCCTAACCTCCTACTTTCTCCAAGGTAAAACTAGGCCTTCATCTTTGTATTTGTGCATTCCCATAGCATCTTTAAAAGATACTAGACTCATCATTGTGCTTCTGAAGGCGAAGACATCATTAGAACACACCTAAAACCCCCTTTCCCCTTTTCTTCCTTCCATTTCTTTCTCATTTTTTGTTTTTGAAACCTAAAAAATGAGGGGTGTACAACCTTATTCGTAGGCTGTATAGCCTTTTTCCTAGGTTATACAACCCTTATTCATAATTTTATAGCCTAGGTTTTCTACAACATAATAGAAAATTTTATTCTCTTTTCTTTCAAATTTCTTGCTTTTCAAGGTATCTTTTAGGATATTAGGTGACTCCAATGATAGAATAGGGTAAAGTTTAATGACTTAGGACCCCTATTCACCTTAAAAATAGAGTTTTGGTTATTTTCTAAATGGCTTCCATTAATTTTCTATATAAATGCTTTGTGTTCTTTCTTTCCTTTTTTATGTTTTTTTTCTTTTCGTCTTGAAATTATGTTTATGTTTTGTTCCAGATATTGAGAAGCAATAATCAAGTAAGGAACTTAAGTTCCCTTTACCTTAAAAGTCTTCTTATTATTGGAGTTTGTGTGCTAGATTTTGAGAATAGTGTTTTGGTTCTTCAATTTCTCCTTTTGGTTTAACATCTTAACTTCTATAACAGTTAGTTGTGCCATTAGTTTTTAGCTCTTTGTGAGCAATATAGAGGAGGGTTCATCAATCGTAGGATCTTTTTTAAGGTGAATCTTTGCCTTAGGCCATCCAATGCACTTCAAATGCCTTACTTTCTATATTTATCTTTCCTTTTGTTCATCTTACATACATTTTTGGTATATTTTACATTATTTTTTATAATGGTTGCATGTGTTATTATGACTTAGAATGAGTACTTAGGAACCTTGACTTTGGAGATGTGGTAAGATGGCCACTATGGATCTTATCTTATTCCTTTTGTTCACTTTATGCTTTCTTTGTTTGTTTTCATGTTAACTCATTACTAACTTGTTTCTTCTTTTAGGTCTAGATGTGAGTTCTTGGGGATTAGATCATGAATGTTGTCTTGATCATTTCCCTATTATGGACTATATGTGGATGAATGATATATATGTTAATCCCTATGCCTTGTCACATGCCTCCACTCCCTTTTTGTATATGATCATGGATGTTGTGATGTATGAATGGTGTATGTATGGAACCCCATTTACCAGGATGTTTGACCCCCCACCCTTTGGTTTGATTATTTGGTTTATTTAAAATGATCATGTTTAGATGTATGCTTTGGGGTGTTAATTAGACTGTTCAATAACTTAGTTGAAACATTAAAAGTGAACCAAAGATGCCTGACGGTTAGATCCCAATATTTGGTCAGCTTTGGGGTGCCTAAAATGTTTCCTAAGCCATATCTAATTTTTGAACCTAATCTCTGATGGGTTGAAGATGAAATGGGCCTTCTAATTGACTTAGATTAGGTTTAGAATTTACCTTCCCTATATTCTTGTCCTAATTAAAGTAGGGTGGTGAGTCCATATTTCTCAGGGATAGTACCAATGTATTGTCTTATTTAGGTCCTTTAATGAAAAATATTTGAACTTAAGGCTTTAAAGTTTTGCAAGGCCAAAAGGATCCCTCATTGATCCAAACAAGTCCTACATTTAAAGGTCATTACCAATTTAAAGACCCACATACTCTCAATACCTCAATGATTAATAATATGATGGAGTCCTAAGCAAGATTCTACTCATTTGAGCATAGTCGTGGAACCTTTGAGGCCTTCACATTGTCTTTCTTCCCTTAACTTGACTCTAAGTCGGGGCACTTCTCCTTCCCCCATACTATCTTCTCAACTCAGATTCTAACTCTTTAACTTACAGACCCATTTCATGAAGGTCTTCAAAGTTTCTAACCAACATTCCCTAGATTATGACGCCAATGATAGGTACAACCCCTTCTATAATCATTTTGATTTGTTTTCTCTCCATAAGCCTTGTGGGCACCTCTGAATCCATTGTCTTTCATTTCCTGATGTAGTCATTAAAGCTCTCACCAGTCATTTGCTTCAAAGACACTAAGTCTTATAGCGTGACATCTAAATCTGCATTACATGTATAGTTCATTTCAAAAGCTTCTATCAATTCCTTTCAGTCTTTTTTAATAATAATCTTTAGTTAGTACCATGTCTTTACGGACCCTTCTAATGATAACTCAAAAAGTTATAACATGGTATCTAACGGAACCTTAGATGCCTTCACTGTTAGCAAATACAAATGAACATGGTTATTAGCATTTTCAATCCCTATGAACTTGAGAAGCTCTGACATATGAAAATTAGCTGACAGCTTTTCAAGTTTGCGAGCTAGAAATTGCTTAATATCTGTTCTCTTTTCTAAACCTTAAGCACTTATAGCCTTTTATATTTTCTCTAATTGTTTAGCTAAGTCATCAAATCAAGTGTTTGCCTTCTCACTCTCCATGGGTTTATCCAAAATGATAGTTGTACTTCCCACTTTTTGGCAAGCTTGCTTTCATTATACTCTTTCATCTTGAATAAATCATCATTAATCACCATAGATTAGGGCACCTCCATTGGTGTTTTCCCTTTGTCAGTCCTATTAGAAGAGGTTTCCTTTTTTTTTTTTTTAGAATCTCATTGACACATTTGTTTACTTCCTCAGTGATCCTCTATTCCATCTTGTGATTAAAGTCAGCCATCATTCTATCCAAGCTCTTTAATGGTATGGTTGGTTGTATGATCGGGTTGATTTTTTGGCTTTAACTTAAATACTTACTTTTTCTAGCAAGTCAATTATCCATTATCTTCCACAAGGGTTTAGATAGAGCTATGATGGCTATAAGACAAGGGTTATTGGTATGAGGCATGAATAGATAATCTATGCATATATGCATGATATGCACAAGTCATTTTGCACAAGATCCTTCCAACCTTATCCCTCTCACACACGAGGTCTAATGGCTCTTTTCTAAGTACGACCTTATTCTTATACCATCATGGGGCAAAGAATGCATAGGGTCACCTCAGACTAAGAAAAGTTAAAACCTCAATAGAATATATACAAAAAGGCACTAAAAGGAAAGAATTTTTTACATTACTAGAAGAAATATGTACAAGCAAGGAACAAAATCCCTTTGAGGAAAGAGAAATGTACACAAAAATTATTTGCATAGCACAGAAGGGGAAATATATAAGTGTTTACATATGGGAGATAATTATATAAAGGGGGTGGGATAATATTTAAACTTACATTAGGAATACCTAACCATGTTTTTTAAGAGTTTTCATTCTTCTTTGAAGAAGAAATGCAAACAAAAGGGTGACCTATTCCAAGATATTATTACTTAAATGGAACTTAAGTTTTAAGTTTGGAGAACCATTAGTTTATCTAAGGGCACGTAGTGCACATGGTGAAGTATG
Organism: Omphalea diandra; assembly: GCA_949677035.1. Taxonomy (NCBI): domain Eukaryota; kingdom Viridiplantae; phylum Streptophyta; class Magnoliopsida; order Malpighiales; family Euphorbiaceae; genus Omphalea; species Omphalea diandra. The sequence continues at coordinate 20,397 of CATIWR010009899.1, forward strand.
AGGGTTATATGAATGCAATAGACTAACTCATTAACAAGCTTAAAATATTAAAATTGAACCCAAAATTAAACACGAAGTCAATTTCGATTCTCTAATGGAGTTGCTACTATGAGCGCCTCAAGCTTTGCAACTATACTCAAATGAGTGGAATTTTTCTTATAACTCTTACCTTTTATCGATCATTAGGGGATTGAGAGGATAGGGGGTCATACTTTGGAAATAACCCTTAGTCATCATATGTGATTTAGATCAATAAGGGACCCTTGAGGTCTCACGCAAAATAGAAGCCCCTCTTTCCAAAGTTATGGTCAACAGGGGACTAAGGTGGGACAGTACATTGGTACCATCCCTATATGAAATGTTGAGTCAACAGGGGACTAAAGTGGGACAAAAATCTAGGAAAGATAAAATTTAAACCTAGTTTAAGTCAATTAGAAGGCTCATTTCATCTTCACCCCCATTAGAGATTGGGTTTGAAATTTAGGTAGTATTTAAGGAAGAGGTTAGGCATCCCTAAACTATCTAGATATTAGGACTCGGCCTTCGGGCATCTCTGGTTCACTTTTAATATTTTAACTGAGTTATCAATTAGTCCAACGAATACCCCTAAACATACATCTAAGCGTGATTCACTTATGCAAATCAAATCATCAAATCAAAAGGGTAAGGTCATACATCATGGCAAAAAGGATACACATTCATTGTCATCCATATTCAAACATTAAAGAGGGAGTGAGGGCCATGCATTCATGGTAAAAGGGATAAGCATGCATCATCATTCATTCATCCATATTCAAACATCAAAGACGGAATGAGGGTCATGCATTCATGATAAAAGGGATAAATACATATTGTATGAGTTGGTGTGAGGTAGGATTTGCTTTTTTTATGTTTAAGGGACGTTTGAGAGTGGATTTTGATATAGTAACCTTAGGGTTGTCTAAGCCTCTTTTCCCTCTTTAAATGATGAGGTATTTATAGATAATGGATGGTTGTACAAAGCTAGAAATGGCTCTAATTGCACCATGGATGTGTCTAATCACAGAAAGGGAGATGAACCTCTTGGAATTAGGGTTTGCACATTAGTTATATAGTCAGGAATGGGTTGTACATCCCTCTGTAAATGTTATGCAACCTTGGGGTTTGAGGGGAGACCAGTTTTAAAAGGTTCTCAAGGTTAGGGTTTTAGGTTAGGCTATACAACCTTATTTATGGTTGTACAACACTAGTTTATAGGTTGTATAGCCTTAATTGATAGGTTGTACAACCTATTAAGCCTGGTAAATTGCTTTTGGTTTGGTCTTGGGTTTGACCAAGGTATCTTAGGACCTTCCATTTATTTCTTTGACAATTCTCTTCGAATTCTACGAAATAGATTTAGTGATTTTTATCATCAAGATTTGCATCTAAAGGTCTAAAATCTAATGCTTGCAATTAGCAAGAGGATGTTTGTAATACTTTATTTGGAAGGTAGGTGTACTTTTCATGTCTTAAGCCAAAGAAACTAAGGAAATCCTTTCATATGGTTCTGTAGCCAGCTTTCTATAGTTATGCAATTGAGAATTTTAGTTAACTTGTGGCCCCTCCAGTAACCATTATTCTCAAATTAAGTGACTAGCTTTCTGCATTTTTTCATCCAAACCTCAAGCAAAATAGGACTTTGTGGGAGGGATTTGTAATGACTAATCAAAATAACTTAATCTTTTCTTATTTGTGATTACGAATAGATGGAATCATTTAGTGTTAGCTTTTCCACCAATTAGATGTTAATTAGCAATAACATTTTTCTCTCTATCCTCTTCACCAATTAGGCTAAGTTTATAATGAACTATTAATCTCCCCACACTAACCGATAACCCAAGATACTTATCATGAGCTTGGGAGTTAGAAACTCCCATAAAATAGCAAATATCACTTTGCACGCCTATAGAGACATTAGAGCTAAAAGTAATGGATGACTTTTGAAAATTTATAACTTGCCCCAAACCTTTTCTTGTGAGACAAACATTCTTTTATCATTTGACATTCTTGTAAACTTTGCACAAAAAATAGAAAACTGACATTAATGAAAAATAAATGTGACATTATAGGAGCTGAGTGAGCCACTTTACACCCATGAATTCTATTGCTAGCTTTATAATGGCTCAAGATAGTGGAAAGTTCTTTCACACATAAAATGAAAAGATACAAGGACAAAGGATCCCCTTAACGAAGCCCACATTAAGGATAAATAGGCCCTAGGTCCCTAGCATTATGGACCATATTATACTAGATAAAGGAAACACAAAAGCATTACAAGCTTCATCTATTGATGACTAAAACCCAACTTCAACATCATTTGTTTTAAGAAATCCCACTTAGTACGATCATAGGCTTTTGATATGTCAATTTTTAATGTTGACTAACCTGTCTAACCTTGCCTTTTCTATTTCAAAAAGTAATTAGTCTTAAACACCAGCATCACATTATTTGTGATTAACCTTTTAAGAACAAAAGCAATTTAGGAGTTAAAAATAATTGAAGACAGAATCTTTTTAAGCCTATTAATAATAGCTTTATCCATAATTTTGTACAAAACATTACACAAAGATATTGGGCACAAATCAAAGATTTTCTTAGGCCTTTTTTTTTCAAGATCAGTATAATCAAGGTAGAGTTAATACCTACTAGTAAGGTACACACATAGAGGTGACAAGATCCTTAATAATGTTCCATAATCTCTTATAGAAACTAAGGTTCGTACCATTTAAACTAAGGAACTTTTTAGGGTGTATAGAAAACAGGGCCCTTTATCTCCTGAGTAATAAAAGGTTTAAGAAGATTCAAATTTTGCTCCTCAATAGCTTACATTGAATCTTACTAAAAATAACATCTTTATCACAACCTCTAGAAGTAAATAAGTTTGAAATAATCTATAATAAAAGTAAGAAGGTCAGTATCCCACAAGCACCACTCACCCTTATCATTTTTTTAACTGAGTAAAAGAGTTTTTCCATTTACTATAAGAGGCGGACTAATGATAGTACCTTGTATTCGTATTGCTAGATTTGAGTTAAAATTGTTTGGCTATTGCTTCTAAGAGTCTTTCTATTTGGCTAACAATTTGTTTAGCTTTTCCTTAGCTTCCTTCAATTGGGAAACTAACAAATTGTCTCCAAAAGGCATAAGCCTTCTAATCCAATGCCTATACTCTAAAATATCCTTATGAAAAATCTTCCTCAAACTTTCACCCTAAAGCTATAACTACCTGCCATAATTAGCAATTCTCTCTTGAATACCCAAATGCATATCACTATTCTAGCTTCTATCAACTATTGCCTTATAACCCGATTCACAAACCCATGCCATATCAAATTTAAACTTCCTCTCCATAAATCCCCTATGAATAGGGAAATTAAGTAATAACATAGAATGATATGAAGATATTATTTTTGAATTCAAATAAAAATCATAATGAATATAGTAACCCAATCACTAGAAGCCAACACTCGATCAAGCCTTTCTTCAATCCAATTAATCGAACCCTTACTATTTTCCCATATGAACTGATGACCAACAAAATCAAGATCCTTCAAACCACTTTGAACTATTACCTTATAAAACTCATTAATTAAAGTAGGAGGATGTTTCACTCGACCATGCTTCTCCGATTGAGATAAGATATCCTTGAAGTCCCTTATATAACACTAAGGTAGGCGAGATTTAAACTAAAGCAAAGCCAAAAGCTATCACAACTCCCTTATTCGATTCCATTTCGAGAAACCATAGAACTTAGTCAAATGTTAATTATGAATTCCATGGACATTCACTTTGTCGTCAATGTTGTTCTTTGAAAAGCTAATCAATTTAGCCATTTCTTTATCCCACCACAACATGGAAAGACCACCTCTATAGTTAATACTATCCATCATAAACATATCATCAAATTTAAGAATCTCCCTAACCCTTTATACTCGTCTATAATTTACTTTGATTTTTATTAAAAAATGAATTTAGACTTGCATTTAGACACCCAGCCTACTAACTCCTTAACTATCTATGGGTTGCTTAGCCCATGGTAGTTCTAACTTAGGGAATTCATTAGCCTTGATAGGCCTAAAAACTAGAGCCCTCCTCCTCTACGCTTTTCAGATAAGCAAAGACTATTAAACTTGAATCCATAATAAGCCTATCAGCACCTGGGCCACCCTAACACTTTCTTTCTCAATATAATGACATTTAGGATTAGCAATTACTATACCAATGTTTTGAATATCCCTCCTTCCATTTGAACTTTCTGCTTTTAACATGTTTTCATAAGGTAACTTATCTTTCATTACATAACTCATAGAATTAATGCCACTTATTTCACCCCTTTTAACAAGTTGAACATGCTTTGTTTCCATCCTTCTTTCATAAAGCGAATCTTTTCCCAATTTATTACTTCTAATATGTTGCTTATTCAAGTTTTCCTATCACTTTGATATGTAACTTATCTTTTTGCTTTATCATGCATCTTAGCCCTTTTCATGGCTAGGATTACTCTTCATATTGCTTTTAGTATATCAATCACACATAGGGTAGTTTTGGAGAGGGTCTTAGGACATCTATGACTTCATAATCTAGCGCTACATTTATCCTAATGGTGATATATGCTTTCATTCACATGCTCTTCACATCATAAATTCTTTATGATAGATCCTAGGTCACTAAGGTATAATATGATTCATTATTGTCATTTAAGCATGATGGGATGTTTAGGATAGTAGGTTTGGGCTATGATTGATATATATTAGCACTAACGATGATAGACACTTAAGGGTAAGTAGTCTGGGTGTCCCCAACACATGATATAGATGACAATTTCTAATCAATTTGACTACGTTTAGGAATTGTCTTTATTTATGCTCCATACTATGTTTTAAGGACTCACTTGTGCATAGTTTTGCAAGTTAGGAGGGCTAATCATTGCATATTTTATGTTTGTTTCCTCTCTTTACATTTAATGATATACATCAATCCTTGTGGTGAATGCTTATATTATTTATTTCATATAGATGGATGAACACATGATAGATGTATGATTCGAACCATTGTAAAAATGGACTACGTAATTAACAAGGACAAACTTATAAATATGAACCAAAGATGCCCAAAGGCAGAACCTTAAAATTTAGGTGATTAGGAGATGCCTAACCTCTTCCTCACGCTGTACCTAATTCTTGAATATGATCTCTAATAGGGTGAAGATGGGTTAGACCTTATAGTTGATCTTTTAGGACTAGAAACCTTTCTCCTTAAAATTTTATCTTTATCAAAATTAAATGGCACGACTCTGATCATGTATTTGAGGTAATACCAAAGTATTTTAACACATTTAGTCTTTATTAGCCACTTAATCTCAAAACAATGGCTTCTACTTATCGAAAGGCCCTTTTTTAGATCCCTGATGATCCCTTCATGTGCTAGTATTTAAGGTTATACCAAAGTATGATCTTATGTCCTTTTGAGCCCTCGGTGGTCTATAAAATGTAACATCCCTATTCCTATTCATTGGCATTATCACATGAATATATTCATTGCATAAATGATATGAAATCCCATATGAGCATATGCACTATATCAAATGATATGAAATCTCACATGAACATATGCACAGGATAAATAATCATTTAGACATGTGAATTGTAAAAACATGACAATGACAATGGCATCGTTGCATTTGAGATGCTTGAACATATATGCAGTGTTTGCATAGTTATATGACAAATTATTTCATGTTGTGTACTTATTATAGCATCATAAATAATGGTGTTTTAGAGCTTAATTAAAAGTATAAGGAGCATCTAGGAATTAGGAGATGGATGGAAGTGCTTAAGGAGTGAAGAAGAGGGACTAAAAGCAAAACTTTTAACTTTCAACTAATAGGAAACCAGCCCCAATCTTTTAACTTATTTAAGATAAGAATACAGACCATTAGGGTCAAATTTTGAGGGAAAAATCATGGGTTATACCAGAAACAAAGAGAGAGCAAAGGAAAGAAAGAAATAAATGAAGAAAGGAAGAAGAAGAAGAAGAAGAATAAGAAGAAGAAGGAGAGGAAGAAGTGTGGGCTGCCTAAGGTTTTCCAACTCTGGCACAATAGGTAAGTAATTTATCTTCTTCTCAACTAAAATTAAACCCTCATGATATGTTAATCATGCATGGTTAGTGAGAATTATGGAGTAATTATAGTAGAGCTCTTGGATGGAAGTTGTAATCCAAGAGAATAAGAGCTTATTCTGTTGATTTTGCTGTTAAAGCAGAATTTTTCACCCATTATTTCATAATCCTAGAAGAGGAATTGGGGAAAGTGAAAAACATGAAAGTGTAGCCTTATGTCTCATATAAATGCAAATGAAACGGTTTTACTTGATTCTGTGTGTGTGAAGAGATTTGGCTCCTTCATCAGGACTGGTTCAAAAACGAACTGAGATGATCTCAATCTTCTATTTTATTAGATTTTGATGACTTTATATTCTGATTTTGACAGAGTGCAAAACATGAAACTTGTAGGGCTATATTCCCTCTAAATAACTATTAAGAAGTTTTGATTAATTTGATGTGTGGAAAGAGATATGACTCATTGATTAGGACTAACTCTGTACCCAGATGACACACCACCTTTCTTTTAATTCGGTTTTCCAAGAATTTGATGACCATAGACTCAGAATTTGATGATGGTCCAAACTTGAAAGTTGTATATTTATGTCTGATCTACATAACTATGAAATATTGTTGCCAAATCCAGTATGGTTGCTGAGATATTATCCCTTTGTCATGACTGGTTGTCAATATGTTATGAACCTACTTGCCTTAAGATTGGTCTTTTGTTTTGGTGACCTTATAGACTGAACTAGATAATGAGTAAAACATAAAAAATGTTCATTTATATGTTTTGTAACTGATGGTAGAATATTATTGCAATTGGAGTACAATTTGAGATATGCTCAATAATGTAAGACTAACTCAGATTGAGATGACATTGCAACAGGGCATAACTTAAAAATTCACCACATTTTATGTGTATCTGATATTAGCCTAAAATTTTAATATATTGTCCCATTATATGTCTAGTTTGTTCAAAAAAATAATCAAGCCATTTGGATAAGTATATCAGGAGTTATTGTTGTGACTGTGTAGCAAGCTCAGGCTGCCATATAAGGAAAATATGTATAAACACCAGGTACACTTGCATGAATCATGCCATAACTATATACCAAGTATTCATAATCATTTTGATATACTTATACCCATGTATGTATCAAATGTTAGGATCTAAATACTTTAAAGAAGCCCTACCATAAAGGTTGGTCACATCAAAAGGTGAGTAGAAACAATAATTGGATTCATTGGGTGTATATGATAATTGTATGATATGATTATACTCTATTACATGTATATATTATTGAATTATTACATGTTACATGGAAATAATATGATTATGTTCTATTAAATGTATATATAATTGAATTGTTACATGTTACATGGGAATACAGGCCAAGTGAGAATTAAATGCTCTTAACGATAACTTGGCATATCATTTGTGAATAAGAATTTGCATATGGAACTAAAAGGGGGCGTTGTGACTGACTTGTCAAACACTTGCAAATTACAGGAAGATGGACCAATAGGTCCTAAATCATATGTTACATGAATCACATGAATATCCAGGGAGCAATGTTTGCCTTGCTCGGTCACGACAAAAACAAAGCTATTGCATTTGCACTTGCATAGTCCATTGTTATACTTGCAATGTATCTTGATGATAATTGATTATAGATTATGCCATGATAATTTGATTATTGTTTTTATTCATTGAGTCGTGACTCACTAAATCGCAATTATTTTTTAGATATTGAAGCATAGACTTTGGACATTTTGGAACATAAAGTTTGCATAGAGACACATGGAACACAAGTCGTTAGCTGAATTCCAACTCCCTCTCCTTGCATCATGTACATACATTTGATAGGAACTAGTTATGGTCACTAGTCCTGACATTAGTTAACACATGTGTACATTAAAGACATATGGGATTATATATGTATGATGAATAAACCTTAATGTGTATGCATTCTGAACGTGAAATGCCATGATTTGCAACTGAAGACAATAGTTACAGTTGGTGGTATTAGAGGATTCAAGCATACGCGGGGTAGACGTGCAAATCTCAATGTGTATGACATCACGGGGCCGATGGGCAAATGTCGGATGTTGAGTGCTTTGATAGATACCAGCTATAGCCACGTTATGACGTTACAATGTGTGGTATCAAAGCTGATTTACAAATGAGAATAATGGATGTCACAATTATTAGTTTGACAAATGAATTTAGATGTTATATTTTTGGTATCAGAGCCTCAAGCATACGCAGGGCAGACGTGCAAATCCCAATGTGTATGATATCACGGGATCGACGGGCAAATCCCGGATGTTGAATGCTCTGATAAGTACCAATTGTAGCATTACAGATTGTGGTAGCAAAAAAAAAATGCTAGCATTCAATGGTATCAATGGTTGTTACATTTATTGGTATCAGAGCAATATGAGTTCTGTCAAATGAATATGGTTGTTGCAGTTTAGTAGTATCAGAGCAAATATGAATACATACATTACACTTTACCTCCTACCTCATATTTCATTTCTCTTTTGTGTTAGTCTGCATAGCTCTTTTGTCTGTCTTATGCTACTTTAAGTTTGCTTTTGACTATCTTCACTTTGTCCACAATGTCTTGCACTAGTTTTAGGCCTTCTAAAACATGCATCCCATCTTCATCCCAATTGATAGGACTTCAACATTTTCTTCCACATAGTTCTTCATATGGTGACATTTATATACTACTATGATAATGATTATTATAACCAAATTCAATAAAGGCATTATATTCATCCTATGCACCTTTCAACACTATCACATAAGCTTGAAGCATGTCATCAAATGCTTGAATTGTCCTTTTTGATTACCCATCTATTTGAGGATGAGAAGAAGTACTGGAACTCAACTTGGTACCCAAAGCCTATTGCAAACTGACCTACAATTGAGATGCAAATCGTGGATCTCTATCTAATGCAATGGATACTAGAATGCCATGTAATCTGACAATTTCATCTACATATTTCTTAGTTAAGTGTTAAGTGAAGTACCCCCATCGAATAAGCAAAAAGTGAGCTGAATTAATTAGTTTATCAATGATCACCTATGTAGCATCATTCTTCTTCAAAGTTATCAGTAACCGATATGCAAAGTCTATGGTTATTCCTTCCCATTTTGATATTAGAATCGCCAATGGTTTCAATTTTCCAATTGGTGTTTGATGTTATATTTTGATCTTCTAAACTTTTGACATTTGACTTTACCAATGGCAACCATGAAGAATGCATAATGAGACAATTGATTAAATTTTGTCTCATACTCAGCTATAACAATTTCCACTATTTAGATTCAAAAATTCCCTTCTTTCATCATCTTTGTACACTTCTGACATGTCATTATTATTAAACTCATGATGTAAATCATCCCATGTATGCATTCGAGGCTATACATCACTCTTTATAATGGTTTCCTACTAATCATATGCATCCCCCTATAATAGTGACATTGTATAATCAAACTTTTCTTTCGGTATGCATTTCATCATATTCAAAACTCTCTATATTCTTTTTAGCCATGCCTCTACAACTACTAGATCTATGGTACCACTAATGTCAACTGCATGCTATTTTCTTAATTTGTCATACCTTTTTTCTCTTTAACTCTATGGACCCTACACTGTTGGTTCACCAATTCTATGCTATGGTTGCCTATGAGATATGTGTTGTGCATGAGAATGTGTAGGAGATCTAACTTTGTTAGCAAGTTGATCACTTAATAGTTGGCATGATACTTTTATGGAATGCAAATCAATTGGCTCCTTTCCCCCTGTGAATCATGGGTATTACCATGACTACCCTATACTAATGCCCTCTATATACATATAAGATTGTCATATCATAATGCATAATAGTGTAAAATTCATGTCATGTTCATATGTATGTCCCTAAGGAACCTATCCATACTCTGATATCAAAACTGTAACAACCATTTTCATTTACAAATCATGGCATTCATGTCCAAAAATACATCAACATAAAGGTTGATCCATCATACATACACAATCCAACATGTATTTAATGAACATATATGTTAACTAATGTTCGAGACTAGTGACCATAAATTGGTTCTTATATAGTGTATGGATATGAAACAAAAAGAGAGAGAGCTAGAATTCAGCTAAAAACTTGCGCTTTATATGTCTATATGCAAAACAATATGCTCCAAAGTATCCAAACCCTATGCTTTAGTATCTAAAAAACATAATTACAATTTAATGAGTCGCGACTCAATGAATAAAAATAATAATCATATTCTTATGGCATAACAAACAATCAAATATTATTAGGACACATTATAAGTATAAGAATTGATTATGCAAATGCAATAGATTGATTTTTGATGTGACCTTAAAAGACAAACACTACCTCTGAGAATTCATGTGATTCAAGTGACATTTGATTTTGCTGGCCAATATATAACAAGTGAATCATTTGATCAATAACGTGTGCTAATAGGACATATTTGTCCATTTTCCAAGTGATTTGCAAGTGTTTGACAAGCATACCACAATGTCCTTTTAGTTCCATATGTAAGTGTTCATTCACAATGGTGTACCAAGTAATCATTAAGAGCATATAATTCTCACTTAAATTGTATTCACATGTAAATGTCACTATTCAATCACATATACATGTAACAAAATACAACCATATTGTAAAATCATTACACATAAACATTAGAAACCAATTATGGCTTTTACTCGCCTTTTGATGTGACTAAACTTTATGGTAGGTTTGGACCTCTTTCTTGGGCTTTCTTTGTAACGTCCTTATCCACATTCATTGGCATTCTTATAGGTACATATTTTATAACATTCCCACCCACATTCATTGGTATTATCACATGAACATATTCATTGCATAAATAATTTAAAATCCCACATGAACATATGCATTGGATAAATGATCATTTAGATATATGAATTCTAGAAGCACGACAATGACACCTGCACTGTTGCATTTGGGACACTTGAACATATATGCAATGTTTATACATGACAAATTATCTTATGTTGTATGCATGTTATAACATCATATATAATGGTGTTATAAAGCTTATTTGAAAGTACAAGGAGCATCTAGGAATTAGGAGATGGATGGAGGTGCTTAAGGAGTGAAAAAGAGGGACTAAAAGAGGAAAGTGAACTTCCAACCAATAGGAATGCAACACCATGATTTTGTCTTATTACAATAGGTTTACAAGTGAAATTTTTGGCCCTTTAAGATCAAAATACAGAGCTTAGATGTGAGGTATAACAGAAGAAAGAAAAAGCTAACAGAGAAAGAAAGGAAAGAATAAGAAGGATAAGAAGAAAGAAAGAAAGGGAGAAGAGTGAGCTGCCTAAGGAAAAAGCCTAAGATTTGCTGGTTCTTGGATGATAGGTAAGTTAATTTATCTTATTAAATGAAATTAACCCTTTATGACATATTAATCATGCATGGTTAGTGAGAATTATAGAGTATTTGAGATAGAACTTTGGGATGGAAGTTGAAATTCAAAAGAACAAGAGCTAATTGTATTGATTTTGTTGTTAGAGCAAAATTTTGTACCCATGATTTCATAACACTAAAAGAGGAATTAGAGAAAGTGAAAAATATGAAAGTTTTAGCTTTATGCCTCATCTAAAATCATAAGAAATAGTTTTGCTTGATTTAGGGTGTGTGAAGAGTTATGGCTCCTTCATTGAGGCTGGTTCACAACCAACCATAATCACCTCAGTCTTTTTGTTTTCTTATATTTTGATGGCCTTAGGTTCTGATTTTGGTAAAGTGTAAAAAATTAAATTTTAGGGTTATATTACCCCTAAACACTTGTAAATCATTTTGGATTGATGTGTTGTGTGGCAAGAGATATGGCCCATTGATTGTGACTAATCATGTACCCAGATGAAACCTCACCTGTCTTTTAATTTTGTTTTCTGAGAATTTGATAACCATACATTCAGAATTTGGTGATGTGTTAAACTTGAAAGTTTTATATTTATGTATGATTTACATACCTATAAAACATTGTTTCAAAATTTTGTATGGGTTTTGAGATATTGCCCCTTCATTATGACTAATTATCACCATATTGAAAATCTACTCACCCTGAGATTGGTCATTTGTTTTGGTGACTTTATAGACTAAATTAGACAATGAGTAAAACATGAAAAATGTTCCTTTATGTGTTTTGTAACTTTTGGTAAATCAATTTTGCAATTTGATTTGTAAAATTTGAGATATACCCAAGAATTTAAGACCTACTCAAACTGAGATGACATTGAAATATAGCAAAATTCAAAAATTCACCCCATTTTCTGTTTCTTATATTGGCCTGAAATATGAATAAATTGTATCATATATGTCTAGTTTATTTGAAAAGAAGAATCAAGTCATTTGGATAAGTATATCTAAAATTATTTCTGTGAGAGAGTAGCAAGCTCATGCTGCCCCATAAGGAAAAACATGCATAAACACTAAATCCACTTGCATGGATCATGCCAAAGTTGCATACAAAGCATTATTAATCATTTTGGCATACTTACAACCATCTATGTATCAAATTCTAGGATCTCAATACTTTGAGGAAACCCTAGAGAGAGAACCAAACCTACCATAAAGGTTGGTTATATCAAAAGGTGAGTAAAAACCGTAATTAGATTCTAATGTGTATGTGTGATCATTTTATTATATGATTATGTTTTATTACATGAATATGTGATTCAATTGTTACATTTTACATGTGAATACAAGTCAAGTGAGAATTATATGCTCTTAATGATTACTTGGTATACCATTATTATGAATACTTGCTTATGGAACTAAAAGGACGTTGTGACCAGCTTGTGAAGCACTTACAAATCACATGGAAGATGGACTAATATGTCCCATTGACACAAGTTATTAATCAAATGGTTCACTTGTTATATGTTGGCTAGCAAAATAAAATGTCACTTGAATCACATGAATTCCTGGGAGCGGTGTTTGCCTTGTAAGGCCACGATAAAAATCAATCTGTTGCACTTGCACTTGCATAGTCAATTGTTACACTTGTAATGTATCCTGATGATATTTGATTGTTAGTTGTGCCATAAGAATTTGATAATTGTTTTTACTTATTAAGTCGCGACTTGCCAAATCACAAATTTTTTTCAGATACTAAAGCATAAGATTGGACATTTTGGTGCTTAGAGTTTTACATCGAGGCACATGGACCACAGGTCATCGACTAAATTTCAACTATTTCTTTCCTTGTATCATGTGCAAACATCTAGATAGGAACTAGTTTATAGTCACTAGCCTTGAAATTAGTTAAGATATATATACATTAAATACATGTTTGAATGTGTATGTATAATGAATAAAGCCTTTATGCATATGTATTTTGGACATGAATACTATGAGTTTTGTAAATGAAAATGGTCATTACATATTCATTGCATAAATGATTTGAAATCCCATATGAACATAAGCATTAGATAAATGATCATTTAGATATGTGACTTAGATAAGTACGACAATGACACTTGCACCATTGCATTTGGGACACTTGAACATATAGATAATGTTTTTATAATTGCATGGCAAATTATCTTATATTGTGTGCATGTTATATCATCATAAATAATGGTGTTTTTGAGTTTATTTAAAAGTATAGGGAGTGTATGAGGATTAGGAGATGGATGGAGGTGATGAGGGAGTGAAAAAGAGGGACTAAAAGAGGAAAAGTGAATTTCCAACCAATGGAAATGAGACACCATGATTTTGTCTTGCTACAATAGGTTTACATGTGGAATTTTCTACTATAAGTGGACCATGATTTTGTCTTGTTACAATAGGTTTAAGATCAATTGCGACCCTAACTTTTGAGTGGTTGGATGAACACAACAACTATATTTCTAAGACAACCAATTGGTGAAGGGCACATAGACTAGCTGTTAGACACATAACAGGGTTCTCTGCTATGATATTTGGCTCCTCAATATAAATTGGAAATTTGTGATCACGAAATGCCATTATCGACTGACTTTCACCTGACAAGCATTTAATGCAAAATTAACCTAACACAACTTAGAGATTTATGGATAGATTTTGAATAATGTCTCTTTAGTGGATGTTGGCTATAAATACTCCACCAAACAAATGTAAATGCAAGAGAATTTCATTTATTGTAACCAAACTCTTTTCAATTTGCTACTCATTCTTCTTACTTTTTTTTTATGTGTTTTTTATTATTTGGTGTTAGCATTAAACATCCTTGTAAGAAGGTTGAGAGCTAGCCTAGTGTCAAAAACTCTTATAAGAGATTGAAGTGTGAGCCTATTCAGAACACTTGTGTGAGCCTAAAAACACTAATTGTAAGGGTTGTGTGTGAACCATAAAACACAAATTATACAAGTTAGGTGTGAGCTTGAAAATACCAGTTTACTTGAGTAGAATACCCAATTGTGAAGAATTGGAGAGTGGATGTAGGGTTTGTTAACACTTGAACCACTATAAACATCTTCTGTTCATTTTCTCTTCCCTTACTTAAGTCTTCAAACACCTTAATGTTTCTTTTTAATTTTTCAATTTTAGAAAACACCTGTGGTCCTTGTAACTGGTCAAACAAATCATCTATCCTTAGTAAAGGATACTTGTTCTTCACAATAACCTGATTTAACTACCTATAATCAATACACAACCTCATTATCTTATCTTTCTTTTTAACAAATATTACCAAAGCAACCCAAGGTGACACACTAGGTCTAATGAATCCCTTTTCAAGTAGTTCCTACAATTGGGCCTTTAATTCTCTCCACTCAACTAGAGCCATCCAATAAGGTGGGATGGATATCGATGTAGCTCCTAGGACTAACCCAATTATGAATTTGTCCCCCTATTAGGTAGCAAACTAGTTAAGTCAGCTGGGAAAACATGTGGAAACTCATTTACCACAAAAATATTCTCAGGTAATCCATTTGTGAACTAGCCTTAATGAAGGAGCTATATCTCCTCACACACACTAAATTAAGTAAAAATGTTTTACATCCATTTAAATGGGGCAAAAAGCTACAATTTTCATGTTTTGCACTTTATTAATTCCTCTTCTAAGATTATGAAATAGTGGGTACAAAATTATGTTATAATAATAAAACCAACATAATTAGCTCTTGTTTCTCTTGAATTTCAGCTTCCATGATTAAGCTCTACCTCAAATACCCCATAATTCTTACTAACCATGCATGATTAACATGTTATGAGGGGGAAATTTAATGTGGGAAAAATCTAAATTAAATTAATATTTTCCCATAACCAGAAAAGCATAGGATTCCTTCATAGGCAGCTCACTCTCCTCCCTCTCATTCTTCTCCTTCTCTTTCTTATTATTTTCTTTCTTTCTTCCTTAACTCTCTCTTTCTTTTGTTACCTCTCATGTTTATCCTTTTTATTCCGATCCTAAAGGATGAAAAATTCCACTTGTAAACCTATTGTAACAAGATAAAATCATGGTGTCACATTTCCATTGATTGGAAGTTCACTTTCCCTCTTGTAGTCCTTTTTCTTCACTCTTTCATCACCTCCATCCATATCTTACTCCTTACACGCTCCTTGTACTTTTAAATAAGCTCTAAAACACCATTATTTATGATGTTATAATATGCACACAACATAAGATAATTTGCCATGCAACTATACAAACTTTACCTATATGTTTAAGTGTCCTAAATACAAAGGTGCAAATGTCATCATCATGCTTATCCAACTCACATATCTAATCATTTATCCAATGCTTATGTTCATGTGGGATTGTAAATCATTTATGGAATGAATATGTTCATGTAAGAACACCAATGAATGTGGATAGGGATATTACATTCTGAATGTGTTGGAATCCTAACAATTGATACATACTTGGTTATAAGTATGTGAAGATGATTTTGAATGCTTGGTATGCAACTATGGTCATGCACCATGCAAGTGGACCTAATGTTTATGCATATTTTTCTTGTATTGAAGCATGACCATTCTATAGTATAATTATAATAACTCTTACTATACTTATCTTAATAGAATTTATTCTATTTTTAAAATAAACTAGATACTTAATGATACAATATAGTGAAATTTCATATCAATATAAGATATATAGAAAATGGGGCGAATTTTTCAATTCAACCTTATTTCAATGTCACATCAATCTGAGTAGGTCTTACAATCTTGTGTATATCTCTAATTGTACAAATCTAATTGCAAAAATGATTCATCGAAAGTTATAAAACACATGAAGGAACATTTTTTATGTTTCACTCATGTCTAATTAGGTCTATAAAGTCACCAAAACAAATGATTAATCTCAAGGTGAGCAAGTTTTTAATATGTTGACAATCATTCATGATGAAGGGGTAATATGTCATCAACCATGATAAATTTGAAAAACTATTTAACTGGTATGTATATTAGATAGAAATGTATAACTTTCAAGTTTGGCATATCGCCAAATTCCTATCCTATGGCCATCAAGTTCTTGAAAAATATAACTAAGAGATGAAATAGGTTTCTTCAACTTCAGGGTCAATCACGATTAAATTAGTATTTCTCTTTCCATACAACAATCAACCAAAACTACTTTACAATTATTGAGAAGAAATATGACCCTACAAATTTCATATCTTTCACTTTGCTTAAATCATCACACAAAGTCATCAAAATATATGAAGACAAAAATACCGAGGAGATTTCAGTTGGTTGCTAACCAACCCTAACAAAGTAGTCATAGTTCTTCATACACAGCAAATTAAGAAAAACCGTTTTACATGCATTTTTATGCGCCATAAAGCTACAACTTTCATGGATTACACTTTCCTTAATTCCTTTTTGAGGGTTATGAAATTGTGAGTGCAAAAATCTGTTATAATAATAAAAGTAACACAATTAGCTATTATTTCTACTGAATTTCAACTTCCATACATGAGCTCTACCTCAAATATTCCATAATTCTAACTAATCAAGCATGTTTAACATATCATGAGGGTGGAATTTCATGTTGGATGAATATTAAATCACTTACCTCCAAGCTAGCTCAATTTTCTCCCTCTCCTTTTTCTTCCTCCTTTCTTCCTTTCTTTCTTTCTATTTTCTACACTCCCTCACATTTTTCCTCTACAATTTGATCCAAAAAGAAGAAAATTTTAATTTATATGCCTACCTTAATAAGACAAAATCATCGTGTCTCACTACCATTGGTTGAAAGTTTAATATTATTCTTTTAGTCCCTCTTATTTGCTCTTTCATCACCTCCATCCATTTCCTAATCTCCATATGCTCCTTATACTTTTAAAAAAGCTCTAAAACACCATTATTTATGATGTTATATCATGCACACAACATAAGATAATTTGCCAAGCAACTATACAAACATTACATACATGGTTAAGTGTTCTAAATGAAATGGTACAAGTGTCATCATCATGCTTATCCAATTCACATATCTAAATGATCATTTATACAATGCATATATTCATGTATGATTACAAATCATTTATGTAATGAATATGTTCATGTGAGAATGCTAACGAATGAGGATAAGGATGTGACGATATGTATATATTTATCTAACTATATATAATTATATTTTAATTAAATTATATAATTGTATATTAATTATATAATTATATATTAAATTATGTAAATATATATATAATTAAATAAAAATATATTTTAATTTATATATAATTAATTTATAAAATATAATTTATAAGCATATTGTATTATATTTCATATGTAATTATATTTGAATTATGTAATAATATTATAATATATAATTATATTTAATTATATTACCGTATATTATTATATAACTATATTTTAATATATTTAATATATACATATGAATTATATTTGAATTATATTATAATAATATTATAGTATATAATTACGTACTTATGTTTTAAATATATTATAGTATATAATTATATTTTAATTATATAACATATGAAGTGCATCAAATTTAGCTACCATATCACGTGGAAGCTAAACTTGTTCCATTTCATTAAAGTTAGCTACCACTTAGTCATGTGGTCTCTAAATTTGATGCACTTTATCAAATTTACTTAACACATTGTGTGTGGTAGCTAAACATGATGCATTCAAACACGTTTAACGACCACCATCCATCATTGCTATTTAGAGACCATAAATTGTGGTCTCTAAATAGTAGCTAGTATTGGTGCCATCTTGTGGCATAAAAAATAACAATCACATAGTTTTCAATTTGTGGGCTCAAAGTAGCAGTTAATTCATCCACCCTTTTTTCCTTCCATATTTATATACCATTTTATGTGTTGTTATATCTTTGTTGATTTATGGTCTCTAATTGGTCACAAAATTGTAGCTAATTTAATTTTCTCCAAACTTGACTCCAAATGGTAGTAGAGTGGTCACTAAATGCTAGCTAGATAGGAACCACTCTTAAGTGGTAGCTAAATTATGTCACTAAATCAACATTTTTTTTATAGTGTTGTCTTATTGTTTTTTAGTGTTTTATGCATAAAATGACCATTCAGCAAGTCTAAGTTGTTCAACTCTTTTGAGATGCATTACATTTTTCAATGGTCATTAAACTTCTTTGGAATGACCATTCTCCCTCCTTCAATGCCTATTTCAAATGAATTTGGACATAAGGCCTCTTTTGAACTTTTTCTTTTACCAATAATCATCTTTTGAAGTCTAAAATACTCCTAATTTTGTTCTTCAAGTTCTCTACATCTTGAATCATTAATCTAAAACTAATCCTATTCAAATTAATATTAGATATCCATGGATTATTAAGTTTCCTTTAAGATCCACATATTGTCTCCATGAAAACCAAGTTTTCGTTAACCTCCTAAGATATCCATTTCACATAACCTTTTTGAATCAAGTAACTTATCCATCTTTATTCATATAGTATTTAAGGAAGAATTATTATAGTAAAACCATAAGTGCTTAGTTAATTTCCATAAAACATGGTTTGAAGTTTTCAAAGGTTGATTTAAGGATTCCACCCCAAAGTTGGGTAATCGTTATAATTAACACCTCAAATAGATTTCTCTCTTTGCTCTAGAGTTTTTTTTTATGGGTTAGAAATGGGTATGACTATAAGATAATATTATAGTTATGACACTAGGATTTAGTTAACTGGTAAGCATTTTGCCTTAACACTTTTGTGTAGTTATTATTGATGATACTATACATATACACAACTTAAAAGAGCTTTGAGGAGATCAAGGTTGTTAAAAGAGATTGAGCCTTTTTAGGCTAGTAAGATTAAGCCTTTTTAGGCTATGATTTCATCTTATTTAAATTTATCCTATCTTATTTAGCCTCATTTTTTTATTGATGTAAATAAGATACAACAAATGTAAATAAGCTTCGAGGAGATCAATGATGAAATCTTATTTTTTTTTATTTCATAAATGGTTCATTTTCAAAAAAGTGAATTGGATAGGTAAATGTAAATAAGATAACTTTTATTATTAGACTTAAAAGATTTAGTCATGTGAATAAAAGGAGTAAAAGGATAAGGCAAGTAAGGTTGTTTGTTAGGCTTAATTTATTCATAATATTTTAGTGGGTTTTTAGCTTGATTTCATATGTTTATATGATGAACTTAATCTATTTTGATTTCATTTATGTTATTATCACAATTAAATGCTTGCTAAGTGTTTAAAGAGTTATTAAGCAAAATTATACCGAAATAGGCTAAGAAGATAACTCTAGGGAAAAAGTTGCAATTTTGGCCATGTAAGGGAGAGAGCATTTTATCATTATTACAATAGAAGTCACCACTTGTGACACTCTAAACACCAACTATTTATTGCAATCATAATAAAAGTCATAAGCCGTGATATATGCAAATTATAACCTATATTTTAACCTACATTTTAGCCACTTTTGATCATAAATAAAAGAAGACCACTTAGAGTTTTCTAATAGAGCAATAAGGGATTTTTCAGCTACCAAGGGAGGCATTTTTTACATAAGAAAAAAAGTGAAAAGAGGACTCAATAGAACCAATTTAATTTCATGGTTGCATACAAATGAATGAAATATTGCTTATGAATTATAATCCTTTATTGATTAACAGGGGGTCAAGAGGATAGGGGTCATACAATGGTATAACCTCATTTTATGGCATGTATTTTGGGGTCATTAAGGGGAAGCTTAATATGGGGTAATACTATTTTATACCACAATTAAGCTTGATTTGAGTTGCCATCCAGTTTTCGTTATAACAAAATTCTAGGCAAGAAGGACTCTAAGCATAATAGGTTAATTAAAAAGGCCCAATCTATCTTCATCTTATTAGAGATCGAGTTATAATGGTGTGGGGAAGAGGTCAGGCACCTCCAAATTGTCTAAATTTTAGGATCTGACCTTCAAGTATCTTTGATTCATAATTATAACTTAGCCTTTTTATTTAGTTAGTCCATCTTATAAGACTCTAAAAAATTCATTTAGTGTGTTTCAAGCTATTCATGTCATTCAAACATTATAATAATTCACCACATGAAGAGGGTACATATACAAGCACAAATTATGATCCACATATACATAACTGAATTGGTATAAAGTATGCATCAAATGGACATTTTAAAGTGCAAATAAAACATGCATTAGTTCTCAAATAATAAGTAACAAAGGAATAAAAATAGCATGTAAAACCATATGAAGCAAGTAACTAAGTATGAATTATCATATCAAAGGTCAAATTAGAGAGTCTAAACTAGTACATAAGCCTAAACTATCGTCCAAGTCCATCATAAAGCACATTAAGCATAATATAAGGTACAAACAATAATAAAAGCAAAAGATAACACCATCACATAAAATATGAAATAAAAATGTTACAAATGAAGGCCAAATGGTTTTTATATAGGAATTAAGGAGCAAATGAATAGTCATAAGTCCCTAAATCCTATCCCAAGGTGTTTTAAAAGAGCATGTTATGTTAAGGGCATCAATTATATCACTTTTAGCCATGAGCAAAAACTAGGATATAAGGAAAGTGGAGAGATAATCATAATGCCTAAAAACCTAACCTCAAATGACTAAGTAACACATGTAAAAGAAGAAGAGAATGGGATCCTTAGGTATCAAACCCCCTTCTTCCATTAATGTTTACGACAACTAAAGTTATGAAAGAAAAGAGGGAGGGGGAAAAGGCAAGTTAGCCATAAAAGGGAATCACCTATTTCTCCTATTATGGTAGCTAGACACAGCCTAAATAACTACTCAAAAGAAAAGGAAATAATAGGATCATTTAGGTAGTAAACCCTTCTCCATTCAAACACAAATAGGAATAGGGTAAATAAGGCACAAAAGAAGTAACTTATACAAACCAAAACTTACTTTTTTAATGATCATTACTTAAAAGATGAAGAATGAGGGTCATAGGTCTTTCAACCTATAGTACTTCTCCTATATGAGGCTTATAAAACCCTAAAAGAATAAATAAAACAAAAATGAACAACACAAAATAAACTTTGAAAAAATAGAGGTATGAGTAGTGAAAAGGGGTTATCCAGACTAACTAGTGGTCTATATAACCCTTTTAGGGGTTATATAGATAAGAAGTTGTCCATACAAACCTTTATGACTGCTAAAATCATAAATAATAAGTAGAACAAAGAAAAATAAGGGAGAATGAATGATGTAACATCCCTATCCACATTCATTGGCCTTATCACATGAACATACTCATTGCATAAATGATTTGAAATCCCACAATAACATATGCATTGGATAAATGATCATTTGGATATATGAATTGTATAAGCATGATGATGACACTAACACCATTGCATTTAGGACACTTGTACATATATATAATGTTTGTATAGTTGTATGGCAAATTATCTTATGTTGTGTACATGTTATAACATCATAAATAATGGTGTTTTAAAGCTTATTTAAAAGTAAAAGGAGCATTTAGGGATTACGAGATGTATGAAGGTGATGAAGGAGTGAAGAAGAAGGATTAAAAGAGGAAAAGTGAACTTCCAACCAATGGAAATGAAACACCATGATTCTATCTTGTTACAATTGGTTTACAAATGGAATTTTTCACCCTTTATGATCAAAATAGAAAGGTTAAATATGAGGGACAACATAAGAAAGAAAGATATAAGGAAGAAAGGATGAAAGGAAGAATAAGAAGAAAAAAAAAAAAAAGAAGAAGAAGAAGAAGGAGAGGGAGAATAGTGAGGTGCCTAGGCAAAAATCCTAAGGTTTTTTGGTTTTGGGAAAATAAGTAACTTATTTATCTTCTTCCTATATAAAATTAACCCATCATGACATGTTAATCATGCATGGTTAGTAAGAATTATGGAGTATTTGAGGTAGATCTCATGTATGGAAGTTGAAATTCGAGAGAAATAAAAGTTATTTGTGTTAGTTTTATTGTTAAAGTAGCCTGTTGCACCTATAATTCATAACCCTAAAAGATGAATTAGGAACGTGTAAAAAATGAAAGTTGTAGATTTATGTCCCATATAAATTTATGTGAAACATATTTACTTGATTTTGTGTGTTAAGAGATATGGCTCCTTCATTAGGGCTGGTTCACAACTAATCAAAATCACCTCAGTTTTTCTATTTTCTTATATTTTGATCGCCTTATATTTTGATTTTGACGAAGTGAAAAAATAATTTTGTAGGGTTATATCCACTTTAAATAGTTTTCAAATAACTTTGATTCATTTATTATGTGGAAAGTGATATGGCTCATTAATTGTGATTGACCTTGTACCCATATGAAACCTCACCTATCTTATAATTCTGATTTCCAAGAATTTGATGGCCATAAATTTAGAATTTAGTGATGTATTAAACTTTAAAGTTGTATATTTATGTATTATCAACATATTTGTAAAATATTTTTGCCAAATTTAGCATGGTTATTAAGATAGTGCCCCTTCATCATGACTAATTGTCACTATGTTAGAAACATGCTCACCCTGAGATTAGTCATTTATTTTGGTGACTTTATAGACTGAATTAAAAAATGAGTAAAACATGAAAAATGTTCCTTTATATGTTTTGTAACTTCTGGTCAATCAGTTTGCAATTTCATTTGTATAATTTGAGATATACTGAAGAATGTAAGACCTACTTAGACTGAGATGACATTGAAACAGAGCAAAATTCAAAAATTCATCACATTTCCTATGTGTCTTCTATTGACTTGAAATTTGAATATGTTGTATCATTATGTGTATATTTTATTTGAACAAAAGAATTAAGTCATTTGGATAAGTATATCTATAGCTATTGTTATGAAAGTATAGCAAGCTCGGGCTGCCATATAAGGAAAATATGCATAAACACTATGTCCACTTTCATGGATCATGCCATAGTTGCATACCAAGCATTCATAATCATTTTGACATTCTTCTAACCATGTATGTATCAAATGTTAAGATATTAACAATTTGATGAAGCCCTAGAGAGAAAACCAAACCTATCATAAAGGTCGGCCACATCAAAAGGTGAGAAAAAACCATAATTAGATTCTAATGTGTATGTGTGATAATTTTATAATATGATTGTGTTCTATTACATATATATGTGATTGAATTATTACACTTTACATGTGAATACAAGTCAAGTAAAAGTTATATGCTCTTAATAATTACTTAGTATACCATTGTGAATGAACACTTGAATATGTAACTAAAAAGATATTGTCATCGGCTTGTCAAACACTTACAAATCACTTGGAAAGAGGGACCAATATGTCCTATTGGCACAACTTCTAGCGAAATAAGTTGTTTTAACTTAATTTATTTATTTTTTATTTACTATTTTTATTCTTCTTCTTTTTCTCCTTTTATTAATGTTTGGCACCGTTGCCATGCGAACTTATATGTTAGCCCTAAAAAATTGAACTAGCTTGTAGGACACTCACTTGTGGATTTTGATATATTTTATGACTGATTGTTTTTCCAATTTTTCATCGATTTGAGTGTTTGATTGATCTTTACATGCATGAACTAATTATGTTATGTGCAAAAATAATTTTGGTTTGCTAAGTAAAAACTTGTGGCTTTTGTAGGACCTCATAGTTTATTATTCCTTTTAGGAAATTAAAATTTTTACGATATATTATTTGCTTATGTACGGTGAATGTACTCCCCATTTTTGTGTGAAATTTGTAGTATTTTGAGATGTTTGATTATTGGGTTGATCTTACAAGTTGACTTGTCTACATAATTTTTTATTTTTGATGACTGATACTTGTGGTGTTGTAAATTTGTTGTATCTTATCGTGTGTATCTAATATCCTTTTTTTTACATGTTTGTTTTTTATTTTTACCTGCGGACCTATGCACAATTCAAGGTTATTTCAAAAATAAATTAGGTTTATTAAACACATACTAGTGAAGGTTTTTTTATGGAAATATTATCCTTGAACTTTATTTTAATTATCATGATAATTTTTGTTTCTGATGCTTGGTTTATTTCCTTTTCATGCTTACATACAAACTATCAATTAGTCTTATATGTGAGTTTTTTATATGGGATGTGTACCTGAGATCCTTAGTGACATGATTTTTTGATTTTCATTATTATGCTTACAATTGTATCAACATCATTCCTTTTATTTTCTTGCTTTTTATTGGATTTATTTCATAAATTCGAGTCATATGTTATGATTGCCTCCCTTTTCTTCCTTTTTTTTTCCCCCCAAATTTCACTTGATCTATGTTGTGTTGCTTATAATTCTCTTGTGTTGTTAGTTTTTCTTATTATGGTGATGTCACTTTTCATAAGGGTGGTAGGGCTATTAAGCTTGTTGGCTCCTAGTTTTGAATGACTGCCATAGTAAGTCTATGACAGGGTCTCACAAACTAGGCTCCTATCCTATTATAATGCCCAATTGCCCTCCATGTAATGATGGTACAATGATACAGGTTTTGATCAAGTGGTGGATGGTTATGACACACTTTCCAGATGCCCCTAATTAGTAAGATCATCTTCACTCTCACTGATTTCACCTACATGATATAGATTAGGTGCTCAATCATTCCATTCTTCATGTACACTAACATCTACTTCTCAGTGTTAGCATGACAATATTAAAATTATGCTAGGCTTTATCCCTGACCTGGAAGAAAAGATCCTTTATTCGTCTGAACATTCTAGTAGGCAATCCCCTAAGTTACTGATAGTAGCCCACCTGAAATGATCGATTAGCCGACATGGTGCTCTATGTTTTTTAGGCTAATAGGGATGCACTTCTACACCTTTAGGGACATAGCTAAGATGTGTCTATTGCCAACACTAAAAAACTTCCAACTAGTGAGCCACTTTGATTAGGGTTCTGTTGTAGTGGATATAAGCATTAGATTATAGACCTCTAGATGCAAGCCTAATGATGTAAATCATTGAACCTATCACCAAAATGCAAGGGGATTTGCCAAAGAAAAAGATGAGAGGCCCTAGGAAACCTTAATGAAGCCTAAAACCATGCTTGAAACCTAAACTAAAACTAAACCTAAAGTTATCTACCAGGGTAGATAGGTTGCATAGAGTATCAAGCAAGGTTGTAATGCCCATAAATTAGGGTTGTACAACCATGTATAAGAGTATACAACCTACCTTGAAACCCTAGCCCTAAAATCCTTCTAAAATTAATCCCCTTTTAAACCCTAAGGCTATCATGAAAAAATGAATATGCAACCCTTTCCTGGCTATATAGACCATGTGCAAACCCTAATTTCAGGAGATTTATCTCATTCATTGTAACTGGACACGTCCATGGTGCAACCAAAACCATTTTTATTCCTATGCACCCATCCATAAATATCTATAAATATATATAAATATCCCACCCAACCATTTTTATTTATAAATATCCCTTCCATTTGGGGGGAGAGGGGAAGGCTTGGACAACCCCAAGGTTACTCTACCAAACTATAGTATCAAAGCACAGTTAACATAAAACCCCTAAACCTAACCCACTTCAATCTCTTTCAAGGTAGAAATAGACATAATCTCTTCATTTTTATGCATTCTCTAAGTATTTTGGAGGAAATCACTGAACATATGAGCCTTGAGGGCATGAAAACACAAAAAGGCATCTAGGAATCCCCCTTTTTCTTTCTTTTTTTCTAATTTTAAAACCTAGGAAACAAGGGTTATGCAACCTTATCTATAGGTTATGATGCAAATAGCCAAGGCTAAAGCAAAAGATCCGCCTCAACTTTAAAGCCCAATTAAAAAGGGAATGCTAAAGAAGTTTAAGGATGTAATTGGAGGATTCATGCAACAAGGAATTGCACTTTGATTAGCCCAAGAAGAGCAAAGGATGTGTGAAGCCAATTAAAAGCTGATGGGACCTTAAACTCTTCAAATGGAGCAATTAACTTAATACAATGGAGCCCAACTTATGGAGAACATCCAAGCATGACCCAATTCATCCAAGGCATGTAAAAAGAAGCCCAAGACATGTAAAAGGAAGCCTAAGTAGTGTAAGCAAGGAAATAAGGCCCAAAGTCAAAGATTCCTACAAGATTTCCTTAGTTGGCAATATTTCCTAATGCCATTAGGATTTCCTCATTAGGTTGAATCCTTTTCCTTTTCTATTTAGGAAGAGTTGTTCTTT
>CATIWR010009919.1:0-50263 GCA_949677035.1 Omphalea diandra
CACAAAATAAAAAAGCTTTGCTTTCCTTCAAGCTTGAGTCGTACATTAGTCTTTATTTTACATAATATACATTCAGAATATTATCCTCACAGCAGCATAAGTATTATTTCCTTCATTCCAAATTAGATGTCGTTTTAGAGAGAAATTTTTGTTTTATAATACTTGATGTTTTACAATTATTAATGAACATTACTTAATTTTTTTCAACTCTACAATTTCTCTCTTTCATAATAATTGTTTCTTTTTAGAGTGTACAATAAATTATAAAAATAATTAATTGAGGGTAATATAGTCTTTTTCATATGTAATAATACATTAAATACAATTTTTAATATATATGCAAAAATCTTAAATAACATTTATTAAGAAATAGAGGGAGTATTTTAAAATTTATTTTCAGACAATGGAAATCAATTTTTTTTGTTATATTTAAATTATTAAGATCGTTAAAAAATTGAAATTAAACTATCATTAACAATAATTATTAAACAAAATTCACTAATTAAGATACAATGTAATATTCTATTATTCTCAATTTTATTGAAGAATATTAAAAAAAAAGACATAATAGAAGTTTAATATTATTCCCTTAAAAAAAATTGATATGATAATAAAATATTCGCTCGCATAACCATGATGTTACAATTGATGAAAGCTTTTTCTTATTGGATCAAAGGGCTCATTGTACTAAAAAATAAAATACGGCAAAAAATGAAATAAATAAACACATGATAGACAACAAAAACTGGGTCAGAGGAAAGGCGGAGAAGAGGAGCGCTTCCTCCCCCCTCTCATTTTAAAAAATTATATAGTATTAAAAAATAATTTTTCAGTGTAGTTTCTCTAAAAATAAATTTATTATGATAAATATTTATCATTATTTTCTAAAACTAAAAATTTTGACTATATAATTATAGTTTAATAGATAAACTACTTTATTTGAATTTAAATTTTTATATAACAAAATAAATATTCAATATTTGAGTTATTTATTAGTAATTAAATAATATATAATATTTTATTTTTACGTGCGCATATTCTATAGCCACCTTAAGTAAGTGTGGCAATCCCCAGCTTTCCCCGTATTTGTTGGAAAAATGAAAAAAAGGATGTTATGAGTGTGTGTGCGTCTTTATATATATATATATATATATATATCAAAAAT
Organism: Omphalea diandra; assembly: GCA_949677035.1. Taxonomy (NCBI): domain Eukaryota; kingdom Viridiplantae; phylum Streptophyta; class Magnoliopsida; order Malpighiales; family Euphorbiaceae; genus Omphalea; species Omphalea diandra. The sequence goes on from CATIWR010009919.1 coordinate 1,166, forward strand.
TCAGTATTGCTATTATAGTTTTGCGTTATTTAACTCATATAGTTTTATATTTAATTTAAATGTAAAATGCATCTTATTGAATGATATATAATATATTAAGTTTTTAATTATAAAAATTTTAAAAAATTAATATAAAAATAATATAATAAATTATATTTTAAATATCATGAGTACATTTTGTATGCATAAAGTTATATTTAATGATATTTTTAATTAACCATATTTGATATAAAAATCTAGGATGTACATGATCCGTTACAACTCGATTCAATCTAGAGGTTTCAATCCATTCCAACCTAACTCAACGAGTTTAAAGATACAATGAATTGGATTTTGGGTTAATTATTGAGGAAAGTACATTCTTCATCCTATTTTGTCTAAAAAAGACTTTTATATCTACATATTTTTAAAAGGACAGTATTATACATCAAAGTTTCCCTTTATACACTTTTTTTTTTTTTTTGCATTCCATTTTTACTCTTCTTCACGAAGTTGCAATCGTGACAGGCAGCCCAATCTTCCTCATCATCGGCTCTTCCTATTGTTGGCGCCAACCACGTTCTCTAGTCGGCCTAATCTTTCATCCTCAATGCCACTCTCCATTAGCCTGCCATCCTCTTCTTCAAATAGCCAATTTTGCTACACCATGCCAAGCCCGACCCCCCTTAACCCAAACAATAGCCTCCATTGTTGTCGTTCATCAAAAGCTAACCAGCCTTCCTCTTTTTGAAACCATCCAGCCAAACATTAGAATTTGTTTGGACCTTAGTTGTTTTAGATGTTTTGGATTTTCTTGATTTTACAATTAATGTATTGGAAATTGTTGCTTAAAATATAGAGTTCTAGGAAATTGTTAATTATCAAAGTTGATTATAGTTTGGTGAAATAGAAAGGTGTTAGATTACTTTTGAGTGGCCTGAGACTGCTTTATAATATCAGAAGATTGAAGGATAAATAGTGTCTACAAGAGATTAGAACGTGGGGCAAACAAACTTGAAGTGTCTTATTGTGTTTGAGTTTTGCCTAGTAAAACTGGTTGTTGCGAGGGAATTTTCATTGTTTTTGATATTTTTCTTTGTTGTTGAAAGACAAGTGTATATTTTGGATATATTAGAATGTTAGAAGTTAGACAATTATTGACAATTTTTATTTTGGCTAAGTATGTATTTAGTGTTGCTCCTATTTTTGCTATCTATTTTTTTAATTCCTCTTTCTTAACTCAAATGTATATTTGTTTATTTTTGTTGATTACTAGTTTATTTTCTGTTGATTATATTTTAGTCAATAATTGTATAAACTAATTATAAATATATTGTAAATCATATATAAATGCTTACATGCTTTGGACATTTTGATAGATTTGTTATAAATCTATTGTCAACCACTTATAAACAAAACAAACTTTCATGGTTGATAAACTTGAGATAAATCTCTACTAATAAAAGAAATTGCATATTGATTTAATTTTTATTTGATATCAGTATTAATTTAATTTTAGCAGATTTAATGTTCATAAAAAAAATCTTCCTTCATTTTTATCAATAAACCAACGTAAATCCAAAATAAAATTGAAATAAACATTTTCCTGCAAACTATTTTCAAAAACCAAAAGTAGTCATTTTCAATCTTTAACAACTCGATTTTCTCTATCTTTTATTATTGATTTTGAGCTCAAACATGTTCATTTTTAACTATTTTTCATCCACAATATATCAAAACTCATGATTTTTTATTTTAAATAATGTAACAAGCATTAAAAATCATATTAAATTTGTTTTTAAAGTAAAAAACATATATAATGAAAAATTTTCTCTCTAAAATAAATCTACAAATTTGCAATTGTGTATAATTTGATTCATGAAGAAGTTTTAATTTATTTTGTTGATTTGATCCACTAAAAATTGTGAAGGAACTTGAATATATCTTTTGCATATCTGATATGTTTGTTGATCCATGAAATTCTTTTATTGATTTGATCAATGAAGAAACTTTAATCAGATTGAGAAAAAGGTGGAAGAAAAGTTTAAATCTATTTTGATATTTTGAGTGATGAAAAAAACTTGAATTAGCTTGAGAACCGTTTGGAGCATAAATTAGAAAATATTCATTGAGATTATATTTTTTTGGAAAAGAAAGTTAGTTGAGATATAATTGGCATTAGTTAATTTTAATTAGGTATTCTTGTATAAACCCCTTAATTAAGATTCATCAATTAAATTGGATCATAAGTTTATTAGATAAACTCACATATCCGATCTAACTCGTGAATGTAGTAGTAGTAGTAGTAATAATAATAATAATAATAATAATAATAATAATAATAATAATAATAATAATATTATTATTATTATTATTATTATTATTATTATTAGGGAATGTAATTTTCTATTTATTTTTAAGATTTATATAATTTTCATTACTGATTCTATGATGTTGCTATTAAAACATGCAGCAATTTCTAAAACTTATTATATAATTAATTTTACTTTTTATTTTTCCGAAATAGTTGTACCTTATTTAGAATTATTTGTATTGTTTATGACTTATTTACGTAAACAACTCCTATTTGCTTATGTTTTGTCATTATTTTGTGAAATTATTAATAGCTTACAGTAACTCGTTCAAGCCGGACCCAATTCAACCCGTTTCCAACATGTGATTCACAAACCTAATGAATTAAATTGGATCAAAAAAATTATTGACCTGCCAATTTATAACCATGGATACCTTAAACCGATAAACCTGATCCATATGTAATCTTACAAAAAATTTAATTATAAATTATATTTTATAGATTTTTAAATTACAAGATAATGATTACTATTCAGTACAAATATTGAATTTTTACTATTTGATATTATATACTCTCTCTATATATATAGAGAATAACTGTGTTACACTAATCTTGAATTTATACTTAGTAACATGCAGCATGTATAATTAATTTATAGGAACATTTTTTTATGGAAACTTGGAGGCATATTAGAAAATATATAGTACTTTTATAATTTACTCAAGTACTTATCCTTGCCTAATGTGTTATCTTAAGATAGAATTTTCTATCCATATATACTTTTATATATATGATAGATAAATGGATATTTGTCACTTTTAGGCAAAGGGCTAGAAATAAATAATTAAAAAATTAAGATTAAATACTTGACTTTTGTGACAAAAAAAATTTACGTACGCAATTAGATTAAACTGACGAGTTGAATGATATCACTTTGAAAATCTTTTAACTATCAAGCTTCAAAGTTTGAAATGGTCTACGATTACTACTTACGGTACAAGCAACAGCGAATTAGATGAAGACGAACACACAATTTTCATTGCCTGCCGCTCAAACCATATCTATCAACGTTTTGAAAATCGGATCAAATTAGTCAATTCCATTGATAAAATTAAAAATTAAATTAATGACTACTTTAGTTTTGTTTAGATCAATTTTCAATATTAGTTTTATATTTTTAATTATTATAGATATATTTGTATTTTTAATATTTTTTCTTACTTTTTAAAGTTATTTTAACAATATTTCTTAAATTTTATATAATATTAAACTAATTGATTTGAATCTATCAAATTGATCAAACTGAAAATCGGTCAGCTGACTAATGTCAAAAAAGAACATTGGTGTCTATAGTGTCCGTACACATGCTTGTCCTATAAATAGCATGCTTAAACCATGCATATATACCCACCAACGATATATAGCAATGAGATCGATTACAATAGCATTAAGCTTCTTCTCTGTATGGCTAATTTCCATAGCCATAAGCGCCGTGGCCCAGCCAGCGGTGCTAGATGTTGATGGAAAGCCACTTGAAACTGGAGTAGAATACTACATACTCCCGGGGATAACTGATGACGCAGGTGGGTTAACGCTAATAGATCGCAACGATCGTTGTCCATTATATGTTGGTCAGGAACCCATCACAGCCCTCACACCAGAATCGTCGCAGGGCATTTCGGTCATCTTCAAGCCATACGCTGATGGAGAGACGATTATCAGGGAGTCTAGGGACTTGACTGTCACATTCCAAGCAGGCACTCTTTGTCTCCAACCTACTGCTTGGACGGTAGGCGAAAGAGACCTAGAAACAGGAAGGCGATTCATTTTAACTGGAGGCCAGGCAAGTTACTTTGTCATTGAAAACAATGGCGGTGACTACATTTTCAGATATTGCCCTACTGAATCCTGCCCATTATGTAAGCCATGGTGTGGATCTGCTGGTATTCTGATTGAGAATGGCAAGAGGCTGTTGGCCCTGGATGGTCCTACATTTCCCTTTAGATTTAAACGAGCTTAATTAATTCTCCATGTAAATGTTAAAAAAGGGGTGATGTTTTGACATTGAATTAAATAAAGGGTATGGAGATATCTATCTAGGGTGGAGCTATTTGCACTCTAATTTAATATTAATAATACAAATGACTTTATTTTCATTTATTTAAAAGGATTTTTTCTTGTTAGTTGAGACATCCATATTATTCTTTAAAGATGAACACCAAATACAGTTAATTTTTTTTCTTCATAAGGTTAATATAAATAAATTAGCCATTTAGATCGTTATATTGTACTATTATTTAATCTCACATATGATTATTCCTTTTGTCTATTTCAATGAAATCAAATATCAAATATAAAGAAGCCAAATTTAGAAAATTTAGAGTTTGAGAAAATTTTCAACTTTTATTGTACAAGTCGTTGAAACTTTTGTCTGATGCTAACATCCATCTTGAAGATGTCATTATAAGAAAAAGCGAAATATCTACTAAATTTATTTATAAAATTTTTTTTATAGATAATTACTTATGGAATATAAATGAATTTAAAATAAATAAGCATATTGATTATTAATAGATTTCCTATAAAATTATAAACTGCTGATAAAATAAGCGCAAGAATATAGTACTAATTTTATTAATTTTAAGGCTACGTTTTGATATATTTAGTCTTTTTTTATTGTAATATTAGATTTTTTATTTGGATGATTATATATTATTAAGATTGATGGTTTGATCAAATTTTAATTATTAATATGAAATTTTATTTGAAATAATTTAAGTATAAAAATTAATTTTAATGAATATTAAAACTTGCTAAGTTACTCAATTATTACTAATTATTGAAAGTCATCCCAATTACTATAATTTACTCCATCCGTCTCAAAATGATTGGAGAAATTTTATTTTCACAAAAATTAAAAAGTTAGTTAATTATAGTTATTTTGTGTATTTTTAATCACTTTCTTACTTAAATAGCCGTATTTTTTTTTATTTTATCAACATTAATAAAGTATAGTTATTATTGGAACTACAAAAATTTGTGATAATATTTAAATATTAGTAGTAAAATGATTATTGAAATTTTTTAAAAAAATTATTGAATAGTATAATTTTTTTTCTTTGCATCAAAAATATAAATTCAAAGTCAAGAATATAGGTTGTAATTTATCAATAGTGTAGAAATAAATGTTAATTAATAAAGATATATTAGACAATTGTTTGATTAACTATCAATCAAAAAAGAAAATTATCAATCATTTTAGGACGTTCAAAATAGAAATTTTATCAATTATTTTGAGACAGGAGAAGTATATTTTAAAAATATATTTATTAAACTCACCCATCAAATTTTCTTAGAAGTTATTATGTATTTGATTTTTTTTTAAATTATTCTCTTTCTTTTGAAATTTTATTTAACAATTAAAATAAGAAAGTTCTATAAACATAAATCATAGCCCGTTATTCAATTACTTCAAAAAGTTAATAAATTTAAAGTTTATATTATTTATTTATGCTAAAAATAATAAATAAGAGATCTAATAAATATTTAAATTTCACAATATGAAAATTTTTTGTATTTTCAAGAGAACAGTCTTTCATATTTTGAGATTTTTTTTTTTTTTTTTTGAGGAGAGGGCATGTAAAGATTTATTTTTTTTATATATATTTTAGTTTTAAAAGTATTGAGAGTAATTAATAAATATTAAATGGGGATAGTATAGATATTTCAAGTAATACAAATAATTCCTTTTAAGGATAATAGAGTCATTTAAATTGTTAATACATTAAATGTAGAGTGTGAATAATAATTTGCGGAGTGCAAAGAGCTCTACCCATCCATCTTTCATGTTGATGCGGTCATATAATTTCGACTTTTTACATAAATGAAAAAAGTCTAAGATTTTAGAAATATGTTTAATAATATAGAATGCAATATTAAGATTGTAAAGATATACAAAAAATAAATAAATAAATTAGGGAAGTTCTTTCGTTTCTCTATTTTCTCCTTTTTAGTAGATCAATTTAGGTTATAGTCGATTATCTCCTTAATCAGTGGACCTTTTTTATTTTTTAAAAACTTTTAGAAGTGCCTATATTAATCGATCAAGATATCAACTGACTATTTTATGCCCTTTTGGCACAAATTTATTATTATTTTTTGTTGTTTTTATATCTCTATTTATGCAAATTATTATCATTTATAGATGCATGTTCTTTTATAAGACTTATATTTTTCTGGACTCATAAAAGTTACTGAAATTCAATTCCAGACAATGAAGTTAAAAGTTTTAGAAACATTTTAAGTCCTCAAGCTTATTAGAATACATTTAAGCTTATTAGAATGCATTGAACACAAGAGATGAGCTCTGTCGGCTTAAGAAGGTGGTGAAAAAACGAGTGAAGCCATCGTAAAAATTTTTTTTGAAAACTGACTGTTTCAACCTCCTCAAATACTACAGCATTCCTATTTGAGCATGATGCACATCTGAATAGCCATGCAATGAAATATTGTACCATCAGGAATTTACAACAATTCAGCCTACTTTTGAACGCAGCAGAATGAGCAAGCGAGGAGGCAAAACTAGACTATTTCACAGGTAATATGATCAACCATTTGTCCATTACCATTGCTACCCATGAGTAAGAAGTGATCGAAGAGAACGATCTAGGCCACGCCGTCTCCCCTGCAATTTCATCTCAGTTAGGTTAAAATCAAGTTGCGTTGCTCCCATTTTTTTTGTTAAATCTCTATTCAGAGCAGTCAAATGAGTATTTTATTCACCTTTTCAGTGTTGAATAAGTCCTCTGCAATAGCTTCCATTTGCTTCCGCCTTTTTTCTTCTTTCACGGAATTGAGCATCTCCTCGCTCCCGCACTCAGAATCTCTATGACACACAAACTAATAAACATAATGTTTTAGAGATTATAAGATTATTCTTTGATTAAAGAACAGGTATCTCACTTGTATGGGTATTTTGAGAATGGAATCAGGTTGCCAAAGCTATTCCCTGACTGAGTATTTGTCTGTAAGAGAATAAAGTAGAATGTCTCGAATTTTTAGCCCAGTAGAATATGAAACAAAAGCCAATTGGAAAACATCATCATACCAAAAGACAGCTTATAATGATTGACACATAGGATTTTGAAGCTGCATGGATCACTAATTTCTGGTTTTAGGAGCCTTACAAAAGTCTTAATAGATCAAGTGTTGATGTCAAGAACAGGATTTTATCGCTAAGGCACTTTTATTGAAAGAAGCACATTTGCTTTGTTGTTTAAGTGAGAACGAAATCACATAGGTGAAAAAGTAATGTGGCTCAACTCTTTTCAAGTTCAGTGCTCATTGTGACGATTTGAAATCTATAAGACTACAATGTGGAAGCCAAAATGTTCAAGTTGCTAAAGTGTACTAAATCCCAGAAAAAATAATGTTGAGGCTTTATGTCGTGAACAAGATTTGTTAATCAAAATCCGTTTCTAAGAACATTGATCTAGTGGATAAGTGACCATAAATCCATAACGCTTTCATCTTGAATACACTCCACCAAAGCCAATGATGCAGACAACAAGAAGCTCCAGTAATAATAAGATAAGAACTGAGAGCTCAGATAAATAGGCCATTACCCAGTTATAGTCCTATCTAAAAGGGTTCCTACCCTTCAATGTTTTAGCATTTTCAATTATATAGTTCATCCCAATATTCTACTCAACCTACAGCCCAGCCATTATAGAACAAAAACTTCATCTACCGCACCTAGTAGAAGCCCCCCAAGACATGGCATGAACATGGATGAAGAACACTAAACTCATCACCATGAAAAGATGAAACCATAAAATGCAATTACCTTTCTGAAGCGCTTGAAATTTAAAACCTCGTCATTTTTTGAAGAACTTATTGTGGCAGGTAAATGCCAATCTCTAATAATTAAATCTTGGCTATAAATGATGTCAGAATTTGCACTTTCAGGCTCATCCGCCTTCTCCCTTTTCACTATCATTCCATCATGATTGTCCATAGTAACCCTTTTCACAGTTGTTCCATCATGATTGTCCATAGAGCTCAAGACACGGCTATCCTCCAATTTAGTTGAAGAGTAGTGAACTCTGGATATTTCCACTTTCTTCACACATTTAGAGGCTTCCTCATTGCAGATATTTGCAGTAGCGTGAACTGATGTTTCCACTTCATCATCAGAATCTGCTACTATTGTCTCATCCGTGGAGCATGATGATGAAACAAGCACTACATTAGGAAACATAACCATTACTTTGAGCTTACACTGAAATTGCAAAAATGAGATCACATTATAGGACACATATAATTTCACTTACAAATTAACTAACGAATAACAATAGTAAAAGGCAGTTAAGTCACGCTAAGGAACTCATAAGCTAAAGATCTCTGAAATAGCTTCTTGATGATATCAAGATAAATAAGACTTCTACCAAAGACAAGCAAAAAGCAAATGCTTTTTGCCCTTTTACCTTCTAGGACAAACTCATCCCAACAATATATTCTACATAAGATATGAACTTTCATAAAAGTAATAAATCAATAGAGAAATTATAGGCACTAATTTACAAATGAATCATGATTTTCTCAGGAAAATTACAATACTCACCAGTTGGCAATATCAACATAGATGAATCAAAATGTCCAGATATAATAGCAGCTATCAGATCCATTTCATTCACTCTAGATAACGAACTTAGTTTGCTGAAGCGACCAAACTTGTCAGCTGACCCATGAGGGATCACACACAACATACGAACACTTTTTCTGTAATCCAAGCCCTACATGGAGTTATTCACCCAACACAAATTAGAAGTTAATCAGAGTGTAGATAGCTTAACGCAACACATACAAGAAAACAGCTCATTGACAAAAAGGCTCATAAAAACCTTTCATGTCCCATGTATACCTTAAGTGGACTGACATTTTCTGACATTAAAAAATTGTTTGAGGCAAGATGAATGAATGGTCAACCATTCTGATGCAGTAATTTTCTAGGCTAGAAAAAGGCATCCACATTCTGATGTCAAGTACATATTTTGGAAAAGAAAATACCGATTTGCATGGTAGCCAATAAGCTAAACCTATGCCACATGGACTTGGCAAAAGAGAACAATCAAGTGCGTGTGTGTAAATGCATCATTTGTCCAAAACCCAATATTTAGGAGATGTTAACATAATCAAATGACGAGTACAAGTCAGTCCTCTACAAACAGGCAATCACTGGGTTCCCGCTATTCGTTTTTCACAACTGCGTCTTTCAAGAAAAAAGGGGTCAGAGGACAACTGACCCAACAATACTCTCTAAGCAACCCCCACTCTCCAAAAACAAAAAGGTTACGCCAGCTGCCGTCCAAGCTCCATACTAAAACAGAAAAAGTATTACATAAGGGCACGACTAAAAACTCAAGATACAGAATACAATGCCAACACCTTTAAAACCATGGTCCAGCCAACCCTGCAGACATCCTCATAATGGAAGATAGATAAATATTCTTTGACCAATCATTCCAACCCTGCAGACATCTTCATAAAAAAAGATAGATAAATGCTCTTTGACCAATCATGCACCCACCCAACCTTAAAAAAGTCTAGAGAGCAGACAGTCCCAAGTTTATTATCCATAGCTCATTTTCTTCACTGTTACCTCTCTTTAATCTCTATTTTACAGCTGTCTCCCTTTGACCATCGCTGTTCACTTATTTGGCATTCTACTACCACTACCACCAGAAGGCATCACTATGGGTCACAATCTCATTTTCTGCAACTGCTACTTTACTATTTGCTTTCACCTGCCTTTTGCCATATCAAAACCTCATTGTGTTCTTTCTTCTTCCCCATTAATTGTCAAAATGATACCTAAAACCAATTTGAAAATACAAATGGAATCAACAGTTCAAGGGACCCACAACCCAAACCACCATCGACGGGACCCTCAAAGTACATGATTTGGGATGAGCATCCCAGATTAGCATTGAGAGCGTGCTGAAGGGAAGGCAGCAATATGGATGAGCATATTGAAATTTCAACAGAAAAGAAAGTGAGGGGTAGACATTGGATGATGTAAGATGAAGTATTGAACAAAAGATCTACTAGCCTTAGATTTTTCTGAAGAGGTAATTCTAAACTGGATGGAATGGAGAAAAACGATCAATATAACCAAATCTCAAATTGTTTGGGACAGACTTAGTTGAGTTGGGTGGATTTTCGCTAAACTACAGTTTGATTTAATACTCTATTGATGTACAACATACTCATAGCATGCTGAATTTCAAGTTAATAAAATATCAAAAATATCCCATCCACATTATGATGACAGTATTAAGAGAGAATTAGAAACCATTAGGTATCTGTAAATTACAGAATCCACTCCTCTAGTTAGAATAACAGCAGAAATAATAGATTTTAAAGATTCATTGTCTTACTCAAAATTAGCAAAAACAACTTGTCAGTGCCTGGTTTTTTATTGTAGCAGTAGCAGCTAATTTCTCTACTGCAACAAGAGCATACAAGTGAAACTTCTCAACTTGTGAGCCAAAAACTAGAAGCAAGTATATAAATAAGGAGAATGAATAGCATACTTGGCTATTTGAACAAAATTCTTCAATGAAAATAACATTTGCACCACATACTTCCAACAAAGGCCGCAACCTGTCCCCGAACTTATACTGCATGAGGCAAAACATAGAATAAATAACCATCCAGCTGAATAAAACTGTTTAAAAATTTGATTCCAACTAGGCTGCATCAATAAGGAAAAAAAAACTGCACTCAAGTGCTTTTTTTTCAAATATATCCCATAATTTTTGACATTTTAATGATCAACATATTAATTTATGGGCAAATGTATCACTTGGTTTCCAGTTGCCAAAATCCAGGGAAGTGATGACATGCCATAATTTTCTTTTTTTAAAAAAAAAATACTCACCAAAACACACAAATTTTCTCTCCTCCATATCTAAAACTCACCATTTAACCCTCCTCCAACCCCACCTCCCAAGAAGAAAAAAACATTCACACCATTCAGTTTTGGAGACGTCATTGGAAGTTACCTCTGTCTCTGCTTTAACTTCAATTGAAGTTGTCATCACCTCCATCAAAGGTGAAGGTTAACCTAACACAGATGGAAAGAAAAGACAAAAACTATAATCGACATAGGATTACACAGGAGTTTTTGTTTTAAAGGATCCTGCGGAATAATGGTTACAGAATTCATCAAAGTTTAGTAACAGAAGAGAATGAAGTTCCATAGACTTAATAAAGTAGTTATAACATACCATGTTTTTTTTTCCTTTTTCCTCTCCAATGTATTTGTATTTGCAAAGATTCAGCAATAAAAAACTTTGAGTAAGGAAAATACTAACAGATACATATACCCACGCATATATATACATCGGTAATACACAATCATAAAGTCCAAAATTGAGCGGTTGAAGGGTAGGAGCATAAACATAATTTTCAGCATCAACAACAACAACAAATCATAACTGAATAACAACAAGAAAAGAAAGCAGAAAAAACCTAGCGAGCAGAGCAATTTCAGGCATAATCCATCAATTCAGATAAGCTTGCAATTGGAAATTAGGAAAAAAAAAAAAAAAAAAAACTAATCATTTTAGTTAGCACCTTTATTAAGGAAGAAATCAGAGACACTCCTCATTGGTCAAGGGATTGGCGAATTTCTCAACCAATTGGGAAAACCTAACAAATCCAATAGTTGATCTAGGGGGTGGGACCCAGAACAATAATCCAGGGAGGAAAAAGAATGATTTGGGTGCAGCCAGGTAGATGATGATCTGGTGAATGGCGTCCTCCAGCTTCCACAGCATAGGGTCCATGGTCAAGGAAGATGGTTAAATGCTGCATTGGGAAGGGAGGGGGATGGAGAGAGGTGGAGGATTAAAAAATGTGGAGGATAGAGAATTAGTGTGTTTTGATAAGTGGGTTTTTTTCCCACTTGGAATTTATTTTAAAAAAAAATTATGCCACACCTTCCTAGATTCCAGCCATCGGAAACCAACAACAGGAAATATTTACACATAAATGACATTAGAATGTTAAAAAATTAAGTATGGGATATCTCTAAAAAAAAAAAAAAGGCTTGAGTTCAGGATTTTTTTTTTTTTTTTGTTGATTTAGCTTTCTAAATATCAATCATTTCAACTATCTTCAGATATCAACTACAATCCCTGTTCTGTTCTGTGAATGGACATGCTTCAAAGAGATAAAACCAAGGCTTTTTGAACAAATTGAAGATAGAAGGTTATTTACAGAGGCACTGCAGATTTTGGAATCAAAGAGGACCGCTCATTGGAGTCCACAATTGATATTCATGTATTTAAGCAAGAAAGAGGATTAAAGTTTAAAACACGAAGCAATTAATTCAATATAATTTTCTAAGCATTGGGAAGCAAAAGGAAAAAGAAGAATATATATTTGTGAATGAGAGGGCAACATGCTCATGATGAGACGGGGGCTTCTGGCAGGCATATTAGTTTCTTGGATGTCATACACCTAATGATGAAGACCTTGAGTTAGAGACAGCAGACAGTTAATGTTTCTCTTTGAGCTAAATGGTCTAGATTGCTGCCATATGAATGCCATGGGAGTTGTCCATCCAAGGGGACAATGACTCCATTAACAAAAGTGAATAGAAGGACCAAAAGAAAGTTCATGAAAGCCTAAGTATGATATATAACTTTTTCAACTTGAGTGTGACCACAATGAAATTGGAGGCAAAATAAATGGAATGAAATCAATTTTTATGCCTTGTGCTTTCACACGTGTGTGTATTGTGGCACATATGGATATCCTTGTGCATTGTAACAGTTTCTTCATGCTAAAGTTGCCAGCGGTAGTAAAAGTTATTCAATCACTTAAAAATTTATAACATTAAAAAAGAGAAAGAAAGATTGAAAGATTTTCCAAAAAATTTTTACTCAATATATCACCATATTTGTTGATTCCAATAAGCAAGTGTATTCTTTCAAACTGTCTGCACGTGTTATAGAGTCCACAACTTTGACTGCTGCTCCTTCCACCATTAATGTTGGAACATAGCTATGAGGAAAATTTAGAAATAACAAATATTTTATCAGCAGATACACATATGCAATGCACAGTATTATATAATACCATAACAAAGAATAGATAAAACTTACGAACTCCAGCTGGGAATTTCTGATCCAATGCCTTTTTCTGCAATTAACTAAACATAATGCAGTAATTGATAACAGTACAAAGCATAGATAACACAAGTTTTAAGTTTCACATCTAAGATAAATACACCTGGTGAAATTTATTTACACATTAAAATATAACAAAGATAAACTGTCACATTGTAATGGTCCTATCAGAAGAATTAAATATAATTAAATATTATACTGTACTACCATCTCAGATAAGTTCGGCACACCATCATGGCAATAAACTTCACCAGAGGCAAGCACAACTTTCCTTTTAACTTATCATATTGTATCATTCAATTTTACAGTATGCAATATTACTCACCCAGACATAAGCAAAAAAGAAAGTCACATTAACTTAGTCATTTCAAAGCTAACTCAAGGGAACTACCAAGATGAGGCCTTGCAAAAATATTCAATAGCTGCCATTCAAAAAGCAAAACAAATTTTTAACAAACACCCAGAAATTAATGCTCTGCAGGATTGAATATCAATACAGAAACTTGGCAGAATGATTAATCAGAATAATAAATATGGAATATAAAAAATGTACCTCAGCCCAACTCCTGTGGACAACAGGTTTCTTTGCCACAATAGCATCAATAACATCTTTATCAACTGGCATTTGGTGATCAACAAGTACATGCGTGCACTCTTCGCTCAACTGGTAAGTAATATGAGCACCTATTTTTTAAAAACAAAAATTAAAAATTCTAGGGAAAAATTAAGTACCACTTCAAAATAAACAGTGCATATCACTTCTTTTGAAAGTTGTACTAAGATGAAAATGAGCTTCTGCAAATTAGTCTCCCTTAAGAGACATCAGCTTTTTGTTTCGCAGAATAACAATAATGCCCAAGTCTCAGCAAACCAACAACATTCAGAATACACAGGTAGAACCATGTAATTAGACAGTAATCACTTCCAAAGAAAATATCAAATCACATGACAAATAATGAAATTTATAACTTGCTTTAGGAATAATCCAAAGGATGAGTTTATGAAGCAGTATGACTCATAGCTACCATCAACAATTACTTTTGGTTTTTCCATCCTCTTGGACAAGTAACATAGTTTTCAGAAATCTTCACGTGCAAGCTAACCAAAATTTAACAGAGGGAACTCCAAAGGTAATGAAACCTCCTGATTGCACAATATCATGTCTATTACTGACCTAGCCTTGACAAATGGCATCCTATGAATCTACCACAATCTTAATCAGCATAAGAATAAGAGAGGTCAAATTAAATGCGATAAAACCATATTTATGATATGATAATATAAAAAAAAAATAGTCATAGCAATATACAGTTTAAAAAAGAAAAAGTGACATGACAATTTAACCAGCTCAAAGTAATAGAAGTTAGCAGTCCATTATTTCCAACTGCCTTATCTCTGAACAGTTTACCAGATGTGCTTGGTTTTGGTTATTAACTTTTTCCATTATGTATTCTTGGTATGGATCAGAAATCAATGCTCAAAACCTGGAAGACACCTACTGCACCTCAAACTTGTTGACAAGTGGCAAGCACATGCTAATTTCTAGCATCAGCCCTTACTGTTATTTATAAACGTTCACCCTTTTATGCTAGGCAATGATAGGAAGTTAGGAACCATTGAGCCCCATCAAGTGCCAATTCACAAATTTTGGAAATTTTGCTACTTAAACATTCATTTCATTTATTTCTTAATCACTAATAACAAATGTCAATATATTGTGTCCAGAAGCCTCCATCTAAAGGTACATAGGGATTAGGGAGAATTTAATTAAAACAAAGGGAGAAGAAAAGCTATAAACAAAAAAAAAAATTCACAACAACATTTACAATATTTTAGCTTACTTATATATGGAATGGCAGTTTAAAAAGTTGTCTAACCGATTGATGAAAGTCTATCTTGAAAGGGATAATTCGCTTGAAAGGCCTCAGAGAAGTAGACAAAAAATATGAGTGGAACAAAACAAAACCTGCAGATTTAGTTCCAAGAGAATAGTTAGTTACATCTACAATGGAGAGGATCATGGCAGTGCATTTCTTCATGTCTTAACCAACATTTGAACGATTAATCCATGGAGCATACACTGTCCTATGAGCATGTTCATCCACAGAAATATGTTACAGAAAACTATTTTCTCAGAAGCTAAAAGAAAGGAAAACATGCAGAATCTAAAAAGTTAAGCAACAACAACAACAACAACAACATTATCATCATCATCATAATAATAAACAAGAGACTGGATTTACCTGTATGTTGCATTACCAGTTCCAAATGAGACCAGGTCTCCATCTTTTAAAGTTGTTTCTTTATTTGGTAACTCATGGACCTTTTCCTTTAGCCCAATATTCTTGTCAATAAATGTCCCGTACTTTGAGCAATCCCTAATCCGAACTCTAGATGACTGTTCAGACTTGCTCTGCAGAGGGTTCAACGAAGCCATTTCATCAACAACTATCTCTGCATGGATTCGTGAAACTCCTTTGTCCTTGTTAATAATTACATCGCAACCTAGAAAAAAGGAAATCATCCTTTCAATAAGATCTTAACATATGAAGTCTTCAAAGATATTTTCCCGTGATGTAAAATTGGAAGGGTTAATAGAAAGAGAAGATGTTATTAAATAAACTAAATTGGGACAGTTTGGTATGCGACTTAAGCATATGGTTTTAGATTTTAAAAGTAATCTTGAAGGATACAAAAATGAAACTGAAATAAATTAATCAATTTCATAGCACCACTACTGAAACAAAGCATGATAAGCAGTCAACTACAAGAAGCAAAATCAAACGTCCACGCTACTATGGGTACCTTTTCGGCCAACTTTATAAGTTCCCTTTGTAAAGATATAGTATTTATCTTCCCCTGTCACAACAAAATCACAATAAGCAACAAAAAAAAAAAATCGTAACTAGAAGAAGAACAAGAACAGTTTAAGAACATAGTATACTAAGACAAAACATAATCAATCCAATGTACACAATTTCTTGTTGCATTAGGGTTGAGAAAACATGATCAAACTGCTACCTAGATGAAAATTTCAAGGAAAATTATTAATTCACAGGCGATTAGGAATCTATGACCAGAATTGAGAAATTTAAGACAAAAGGAAGATGGAGGGGGTAGGACCTGAGACAGGATCAGCGGGAAACAGACCCCAAACCATCGATGTTACTGAATATGAGATTTTTTTTTTTATTTTTATTTTTATCTCTGTTATAGTTGTTCCACATATCATTGCCCATGTGGTGAGCCTAGGGTTTAACGTCTCCTATTTGATCGACAGTAACCCTTGTTCGGTGCACCAATCCGAGGGGAGAACTAAAGAGAAATAAAAAATTAAAAAAAAAAATCTTTGGATATGAGAAAAACTGGACCAAACCGAAAAAATGATCAAACTGAGTGGACTTGATTCAATTATAATTTTAAAAAAATTTTAATTTTTGATTCTGTTTTTTAGATAAAAATTGAAAAAAACTGAATTAATTAATAAATCAAATTAAATTTAAAATACATATAATTTAATCGAATAAAATTGTATTGAACCAAACTTTTATAGGTTTGGTTTGATTTATAGGCACATAAATTTTAGTTTAATCGATTCTGTTAATTCAGTTTTTTCAAAAATTTTAGTTTGATTCTGTTTTAAATATATAAAATTTAGTTTATTTAATTTTTGTAAAAAATTGAACTGAATTAAACAAACTGACCATTTGTTCACTCCAATTAAGGAAATTCAAAATTATTTGCAAGATATAAAGGAAATAAATTCAAATTCATTTGAAAGATATAAAGGATTATAAAATATAAATTTATCTTTCTAAACTCATTATAAATAAATTTTCTTTTAATTAAAACTAAAATTAATATTTTGTAACTCGACTTGTGATTTTAAAGGCTATTTATTTGGATATATATGAAATTAAAATTTACGTAAAAATTAGATCATATTAGACTAGAAATTAAAATAAAAATTCTGGTCAAGTACTTTTGGGCATACATAAACTAATATATAGAACTAATACTGGTCTCATATAAATGTTGAAGTCGTTACACAAAAATATGTAAACTAATATTTATGTTTTCTTGTCACAAAATAAATATGTTAGCTTTTGTTTATTCGAAAATGAGAATGGAATATATAAGATAAAGTGAAGATGCTTTAGTCATTCAATAAAATCTTACACTCTTCAATCCCTTATTTCTCTCTCTTTTAGTCCAAAATTAAGGGAAATTTTTATTACTAAATTTCTCTCCAAAACCTTATTAGAAAAAATAATTTCTCCCTATTTCATTTTATTTTATTCTTTTATGTGCAAACTAAACAAAATAAATAATTTTAATTTCTTTTCTTCTCTCCTCAGTTCCTTTCAATCAAATAAAGGGTACAGACCTCCTCAAAAATTTAAAGAGATAAGGGGTCAAGATATCTCCTAAACTTTTTAAAGAAGCCCAATTAAATCCAAATTAACTTTTTTGATTAATTCGACTCACATTTTTGTATCTAAAAGGTAATTGAATCTAATTATTAACCAAAGTGAATATAAATTATTTTTTTCAATTTTTGTTGACAAAGAGTCTTTTTTAGAATTGAAGTTTTCATTTAATTTATTTTCATATTAGCTAATATATAAAAATTTTAGAAAAGTTTAAAATATTAAATTGATTTTTATTACATTTTTGGAATAGATTTAATCACATTTAAATTATGGTGATCAAGTTCAATTTTGGATCAGTTATTTAAAATTATTTAAAACTGAACTGAAAATCAGATATCTAAAAAATGAAAGAATCAATTTTGTACCAAAAAAAAATCCATTTCGAATTGAATCTATTTTTATTTTAGCCTGGTTCGGATATTTAAGATTAATAGATCGATCCAGTTAAATTCGAGCATTTGGATCCTTCATATCTTTTTTAAAATAAAATTAAATTTATAAAAAAAATAGAGTATATATATGTGTGTATACTTAATTTAAATTTATAAAAAAATATAATTTTTCCATATATATGCATTTATTTAAAAATAAAATATCTATGTATTTAAAAATAAATACATATATGCATATGAACTTAAAAATTAGACCTACAAAAAAATAGAGTTTACTGTCCCGAATTATCGATTAGTTCGGTATTTTTTAAATATTTTTTATTCTTTTTAATTTCTAATATTTTTTTGCAATTAATTAGTTTGATTCAGTATATCCAATATTCATGTTCATCCCTAGTTTAAATCCAATTATGTGGTTTTAAATTAACTCAAAAAGGTTAATTGAGTTTAATTTTTTAAATCTAAAAGCCAAATTAATTTTTTATTCAAAAAATAGAAAAAATTATAATATGCCTTTAGGTATTACATGGAGGTTTTTTTTTAAGTTAAAAAGAGTAGTAATCTAAATAAAATTAATTAACTTCTCTTTGTTTAAAATTTTTTTAATAAGATTAATAGATGTAAATTGTTTAAAATATTTTTATTTTATCATTTAATCTCTAATTTGATTTCAAGAAAAATAGATATTTAAGAGTAAATGAATGTAAATTTTTAACACTCATTTACTCTCATTTACATCATAAAAAAAAATCACAAACAAGATTAACTTGTTAAGTTTCATTTTATGTTCCATTTTTTAACTCACTCCCATGAGTAGGGGTCAGTATGAAATTCGTAGATTCTCAAATTAAACTGAAAATTTCCAATGTAAATAGTAAAATATCTTAATTGAGTTGTATCGATTTTTTTCAAACAAGATGGTACCATAGATTTTATATTATCCGATACAAAAATCAAACCGAACCATATTATAATTATCTCACAGTAATATATATATATATATATATACACACACACACACACACACATATGCGTGCGTGTGTGTGTGTGTGTGTGTGAGGGAACCCACCGGAGTCGTAGCGAAAAACAAGCCTTCATAGGGTAATTGTCACTGCTTATGGACCTGAATCTGAGTCATCTATCTATGATCAAAATGAAGCTTGGGTGAAACAAAGTGGAGATCTGAATCGACTGATGTTGAAGAATCAACAGATGAATTATGGTTAAGGGTAAAATACCACTCGAACCCAAAACTAGTTAGTTCTCCTCGAAATGCATTGAGGCATAGTAGTTGACTGAACATTTAGGGGTAAAATACTATTTCATTGCATGTTGTGAGATCAATACCAAATCAAGGCAAACTCTTACATATATATATATATATATATATGAACCCACTAGAGCCGTAGCAAAAAGTGAGTCTTCATAGGGCAATCATCGCTGCTTATGGACCTAAATATAGGTGATCTATCCATGACCAGGATGAAGATTAGGTGAAACTAAGTGGAGGTCTGAATCGACTGATGTTAAAGAATCAGTGGATGAGTTGTGATTAGGGGTAAAATGCCAATCGAACCCAAAACTAGTCGATTTCTCATCGAAATGCATTGAGGTGCAACAGTTGACTGGACATCCAGGGGTAAAACATTGTTTCATTGCGAATTGCGAGAATGATACCAAATCGACACAAAATCTAAATACACACACACGCATATATATATATATGGACAATATTTGCTTCTTCAAAATTTATATCAGCATCTGAAAAATAATCTTCTAGCAGAGAATTCAGAGCATTTGAGGTGGATGAAAAAGAAGATGATGCCAAAAATCTAAATAATCTATTCATGTTTCTAGGCAAGTTTTCTGTGATATGAATGAGGGACCATCAAAATACGAAAAGTCAAACTAGCTGACCAACATACTCACAACAAACACAAATATATGTACACACGACATAGAATTCAGAGCATTTGAGGTGGATGAAAAAGAAGATGATGTCAAAAATCTAAATAATCTATTCATGTTTCTAGGCAAGTTTTTGTGATATGAATGAGGGACCATCAAAATACGAAAACTCAAACTAGCTGACCAACACTAATAAACCAGTTGACCAACACACTCAAAACAAACACAAATATATATACACACACACATAGAATTCAGAGCATTTGAGGTGGATGAAAAAGAAGATGATGCCAAAAATCTAAATAATCTATTCATGTTTCTAGGCAAGTTTATGTGATATGAATGAGGGACCATCAAAATACGAAAACTCAAACTAGCTGACCAACACACTCACAACAAACACAAATATATATACACACGCACGCATTTCATCCACCTCAAATGCTCTAAATTCTCTGCTAGAGGATTATTTTTCAGATGCTGATATAAATTTTAAAGAAGTAAATATTGTCCACATATATATGTGTATGTGCGTGCGTGTGTATATATATTTGTGTTTGTTGTGAGTGTGTTGGTCAGCTAGTTTGAGTTTTCGTATTTTGATGGTCCCTCATTCATATGACAGAAACTTGCCTAGAAACATGAATAAATTATGTAGATTTTTGGCATCATCTTCTTTTTCATCCACCTCAAATGCTCTGAATTCTCTGCTAGAGGATTATTTTTCAGATGCTGATATAAATTTTGAAGAAGTAAATATTGTTCATATATATATGTGTATGTGTGTGTGTGTGTGTATATATATATATATATATATATATATCTATATATACACACACACACGTGTATACATATGTATACATACATACATATATATATATATATATATTTCATAATTAGATTATTTATTTATTATTAATTATAAATTAGTATTAATCATTAAAAAATTTTAATTTAACATTTAATATATAAGTTATTAGTTATGATTTATTAAGTTATAACTTTTTATTTCAGTCTTTAAATGATTAAAAGTGAAAAGTGAAAAATGTAAAATTTATTTTAGTTTATACTATTAAAAATATAAAATTTAATTTTAATAAATTAAAATAACTGCATACCTGAACCGGTACCGAATTTAATATAACTATCTTGAAAGAACCAAAAACCAAATTAAATCATCTTAAATTTACAAGGAATCAAACAAAAAATTCGGGATGGTACCGGTTCTCAATTTTTAAAATCTCTGAAATTTTGATACAATTATGGAGATTTTTAAATTCTTGAATTAGACCGAACCATAGTCACCCCTACTATGAGCAGCCATGCCCTCAAAGTAATTTATAACATTAATATTTTAACTCAAAATGAAAAGTTAAAGGATAAAATTCAAATACATTAATTTTAAATAAATCTGAAAGTATTAATTATTTCATGATTTTACACCTTTATAAATAAAAAGCTTGTCATTTCTTCTACCATTTTTTTGTATTCTGTTTTGCTGGAAATCTAAAATAATGAGTGAATGGCTTTATTCTCTATGTTTATTATTTCTTTTTTTTTTTTTAAAGTAAACAACAATCAATTACATTATAAAATAAAATATTTGTTATTTTTACTTTTTCTTATTTCCTTTGCTTTATTTTCTTCATTTTTCTTATTTTTCCCATTTAGCTATATTTTTTTTCCTTCTCTCTTATATACTTTTTTCAACTTTCACATATTTGCCTTTTACAAAAAAAAAAAAAAATCTTTCGTTATACAATTGTTTACTTGATACTTACCTCTATTTTGTAATCTCCAAATTATACTTTTGTATATAATTCTTAATTGCTTATTTGTTGTGTAAACAATTCAATTCAATATTTTTTTTTAATTTCATTTCAATATAAACAAAAATTATAACAATCTTTTAGCTCGAAAATAATATGAGGTCTTATTTGTTTTGATTGAAATTGATTGCAATTTCATTAACAAAGTTGAGAGACATTTCTTTATAATTATTTTTAAATAAGATAAAACTATTTATATTAATAGACAAGAGATAAAATAGCATCTCATCTCATATTATTTTGAAAGTTAATGAATAAATTAATTATAATTATAATGCACGTTCATAAAATATATGTACCAAACAATATCTTATTTTGTGTTGTATAAATAAATTTTATATTTTTTATAAAATTTATTTGTAATCACACACTTTCTGCATTTGATATAAATACAAATTTATTTAAAATTATAGTTTATTAAATATTTAAAATTGGTTATAATTAAACAAAATTCTATCAATTTGTTAGACTTTTCAAATGAATTCTAAAGTTGAAAAGTTTTTTATTATAAAAAATACTTTTAGTTTTTTTTTTTCATTTTTCCTTCTGATTTCTTATTCTCTTTTTTTTTTCTCTCTATATTTTCTCTCCTCTTTTTTTGTATTTTTTATATTTATAAAAATTATAAAAAATAACAAATAATAATTTTATAAAATAAAATATTTATTAAATTAAATAGTTAAACTAGCAAACGACATTCATTCATTTGAAATAAATTCTATTTTTATTTTATAGTATATCAAACATAAAAAAAATTTTATAAATCAAATTTATAAATAAATTTATCTATAAATAAAATAAAGTTTAAATTATAATAAAATACTATGTAAATATTAGATTAAATTAATTTTTTATTTATTTTAATTCAACATATATAGATTCAATAAAATAATAATAAAAAAATCCAATTTGTAACCACTATGGTTGTTCAAATTGCATTCTAACTCATATAATTTTACAAATTAAAATCTCTTAAATAAGTTATTAGGTGTATAAAATCTATTCTTATATAATATTGAAGTAAAATCAAGCTTAAAGTCTCTAAACTCAGTAAAATCATTTTTACGATTTTTCGAACCTTTTACTAGAACTAAGAATAAACAATCTTCAATTATGAGATATTATTTAACATATTATGTGTAATATTTATTTGTATATTTTGTATTGTTAATTTAAATGTGTAATGGATTTGAATTAATTTTTTTTTATGTATTTTAATGTTCTAATATGAGATAGGAATTTGAATTTCTTTTATGAATAAGTTCTCTTATGATTTTTTTAATATAGTTTTATGGGTATTAAATTTGTAAAATATCTTATTTATATATATATATATATATATATATATATATTTATATATGTATGGTTTAATTTGTATATGAACTTATTTATATTTTTATATATGCAAGATTAAATCTTAAAAAGTATTTCATTATCTCATAAAAATCATATGATTTTACAATATGAGTTTGAGTCTTATACTAATTATAGGTTGAAAAAACGAGTTTGATAATTTTACTGACCACATTATTTATCTATACTATATATAGAAGCGATTAATTAGAAAAAATTTTTTTTGATATAAAAGTATATGAAACTTTTTTAAATTGATAATAATAACCTTAAATTATAAATTTTAATTTGATAGATAATATTTTTTTATACACTAATTATTAATTCTATTTTTAAAATTTATAATTATTTAAAATAATTAAAATAATGGATAAAGATATTTATATCTTTAAAAATTAAGATAAATATAATTGATCTATCTACACTATATATAAAATTAGTTAACTAGGAAAATAATTTTTAGATATAAATGGATATAAAACTTTTTAAAATTAATAATAATAACTTTAAATTATAAATTTTAATTAGATAGATAATAAAACTTTATAAAATTAATTATTATTTTAATTTTTAAATCTATGATATTTAAAATCTATACTATATAATTTATAAAAATGATTAGTTAGGAAAAACTTTTATGAATATAAAAAATTATAATTTTTTTTAAATTAGCAATGCTAATCTTAAATTATCATGTTTAATTTGATGGATAATATTTTTTTTATGTAATTAGTTATTATTTCAATCTTTAAAATTTTGTGATTATTTGATAATGAGTAATAAAAATATCTTTTTATTTTTTATGTTATTTTATTTAGTTTTGCTACTAATTTTGTATCTCTTATTTCTTTTTTAAAATTAATTTTCTATCATTTTATTTTAAATTTATTTTATATTCACTTATTAATAAAAGATTAAATTTATTAAAAATTTTATTTTATTAATATTTTTTAAAAATTATTTATTTATAACTTTATATAATAATTCTCTTTAATTATATGAATAGAAAATTTAAAATTAATTAATTTATATCTAGTAATCATTTTAACGAGGTACACCTGTACTAAAAACTAGTGGAATGAAAATCTGTGTGAAAAATGACAGGGCACGTGATGGCGATCATCCGTAAAGATCATTGAAGCCAGGTAAAAATTGAATTGTCAGTCTGTCAAGCAGACTAGAACTAGAAATGCAAGCAAGCAGTGAAGGTGAAAGTGAAATCAAAGGTAAGGGTAAAAGCGGAGCCATGGGCAGTAGAAGAAAGATAGAAGCGGGAAACATACTAGACGAGTGCTCGTGTTGGAAGGAAGGCGAAAAGACACCGTTCATAGAGCCACCAGATGCTCTGCGGTGCAACCGAAACGACGGCAAGGGTTGGCGATGCAATCGATGGAGGATCCATGAGAAGGCATTTTGTGAACTCCACTACCTCCAATCCGTATACAAGTCGAAGAAGCAGCGGAAGGAAAGGAAGGATGCAAATAAGGGTCGAAACAGGCATGCGGCGAAGAAGGGGAAGACGAAGAAGCGTGGCCGTGACGTTTGTGAGAAGGAAGAGGAAGAGGAAGAGGAAGACGAAGTGATTCCGGTTAAGAAGCAGAGGGGAAAATTGACAATCCGAGAGGAATTTGGGGTGAAATTGGTAAACAGAGGGAAAATAGTGGGTGGAAAAGTTGGAGTTTTGAAGAAGAGGAGTGTAACAGCGAGGCTTCGAAAAGGAGGAGAGAATGTCAGTTTGGTAACAAAGGAGAAGAAGCTGAGTAATGTTGAACCACCGAAGAAGGTGAAGAACAAGATAGTTGATATTTTGAAGAATAAGAGGAGTGTGATAGTTAAACCTAAAGAAGAGGAAGAGGGGGAAAAGAGGGATGAGGGCAGTTTGGTAAAAGACGAGACGAAGCTGGTTGGTGTTGAACCATTAAAGGAGGTGACGAAGAACAAGAAAGGGAAAAGAAGGAATGATGTGAAGATTAAGAAACAAAATAAGGGTGAACATCTGAAATTGTCAGATAGGAAGGCTAGGACTAGAAGTAGGGAAAAAATAAGGAGAATGATCAGATATTTGGAAGGACTTGATGATTTTGTGGATGAGGCAAATGGAAAACAGTTGATTGTAACTAGCAACAAAAGAGAACATGATAATGACAATAATAATAATACCCATGTGAGAGCTTTTACACTTGTTTAATTGTCCGTGAGTAATTATTTTATGTTGTTTTATTTGATGATGTTATTGATTTACTTTGTTTGGTTTTGTCTTGAACATAGAAACGTGCTCGATGTGATCTTACGCAGGGGATTGGGATGGGGAAGGAAATTGATTATTCTTCATGTCATCAATGCGGGACGAGTGCTAAGGGGGTGGTGGTACAGTGTCGAAAGTGCAACAAGAAAGGCTATTGTTCCTCTTGCATTAGGAAATGGTAAACCACAATCTCGCTATATGGAACTGTTATGAAGTCATTGTTGTGCTACTAGTAGTGTTTTCCCTATATGTAGTTCGTGGTTTCTGGACCTAAATTAAGTTGCCTAAATAATTGCTTCTTTATTATTATTATTGTCCTAACATGTTATTTCTAATGTTTTCTTTTTGTTCTGTATTTTTAAAGCTTTATTTGTGCAAATGGAATTTGGAATGTGAAATGTATATAGCTGGTGGCTGCAAGTTATTTATCTTACAAAACATTTATGCTATTCCTTGCACAAATAAACAGCGCTTTTTCACTGATCTTTCAAACAATTTATCATGTAGTCTAAGATTGATTGTTTATTTGATAAGGTTTACTGGTCAATCAGTAGCATTGTATGCTAAGTTTATGGCTGATTAAGAAATTTGACTTTAAACCGGCATTTGGATTTTTTGCTATCCCTAATGCCAAAGCTTAGAGACAATCTAATATGTCAGTAGATATTCTTTCCTTACTTGAAAATATCTCTTAATTAATCTACACATTCATCTATATTGGTCTTTTTCCATTTTAACTTTCCACTTCATAGTAATTAGATTATCTTAAATGCATAGCCATAAATTAAATTTGTTTAATTGATTTATTTCAAAAAAATGCAATTTTAATACTATTATAAACTATTATTGATGCAAAAAGTAGTATTGTTTTAATTTAAAACTAATTTGTTACTTTTATTACTACAATAATTATTTGAAATTACACAAATTTTAAAAAATATTTGTGCAGGCTTAAGATCTAGTTAATATATGCAATTGCAGAAAGTTTCAGTATAAGATGTGACTACAGTGTCACCAATAAGGTCCAAGTCTTCGATTGAACATGCTGGAAATCAATGATTTTACTGCCTAATTACTTAAAGTCTGCAGGATGCATATCCGAAATTAGAAAGTCTAATTTTTTATGCTCATGTTTGTCAACTTGGCTTTGCTTCTTAGAAACCATTGTGAAATATTCTAATTATTTATCTAAAACATGTTAATATTTTCTTCACCCATTTGCATAGTTAATTTTCACTAAATAGATTCATTTAGTTCAATTATAATGTAAGCTATACATCATTTTTTTTTTTTTGGTCTTCTTACTGCATCACATGTCTGTAAATTATATTTCTCGTTCAAAATATCTTTTGTTGTTGAATATAGGTATCCTAAATTGTCAGAAAAAGCAATAGGAGAGGCCTGCCCTTTTTGCTGCGGAAATTGCAATTGTAAAGCATGTTTGAGATTGCAAATTGCTGTCACAGTAATGTTATTTGAATCTCTCTAAAGTCATTATTCTCTCTTTCTTTCTCTCTCATATATTATAATCATTCTGCTTTCCTTGGTTCCTTTTAGGATGTCAAAAATTCAGGATCGCCAAAAAATAGAGATGAAAGGGTTAAGCACCTGAAATATCTTGTACAGATTCTATATCCCTTCCTGAAACAGTTTGATCATGACCAAATGATGGAAAAAGAGATAGAAGCAAAGATTCAAGGTATGCGCTGAACATCATTGTTTTTTCATGAACTAAGTTGTTTAAGGATCATGTATATACTGTATTGATGATGTTAGGCCTTTTCACTATTTTGTTTTGGTGTTGTGTAATCAAAATAATGTGGTTTGACTGGAATCATGGATGGCAGTTGGCTAAGCACGCCCTTTGCCAAAAAGCAAAAGAAAAAAGGAGGATGATAATACTTGTGTACTGATAATATTGATATTTATTTGGATAATTATTTATCAATATTGATATTTATTTGGATAATTCTTGATCAAGAAATGACTCAATGAAATCAATTTAAAAAGTTCAATAACGATGCTCTAAAGTTTGATCTGACTTAATTTGGTTAATCTAGAAGATCATTCTCCTTGGCAATTATTGTGTGGAAGCTTACAGTTTTGGCTGGCCAATTCAAAGGCAGATATTACTTCAATAGATATACTATCTGACTAAAATAGAAATACTGAAATGAATAGGCATGCCACCATCTCCACAAGGTGCATTTTTCATGTCTTGCTAAAATAAAACTTCATTTTTCTCATTCTTTGTTTAAAACCTGAATGTTTGGATAGGGGTGTCATTGTCAGAGATAAGGTTGCAGGAGGCATTTTGTCATTGTGAAGAGCGTTCATATTGGTATGATTTCTGCTTAGTAAATTTTATTGTTTTTTATTCCTAGATGGTCAATGATTTACTGATGTTTTGGTTCATTTCAGCAATAATTGTAGAACTTCAATAGTTGATTTTCATAGGAGTTGCCCAAATTGTTCATATGATCTTTGCCTTACTTGCTGTCGTGAAATTCGTGATGGCTGCTTGCAAGGTGCAGATGAATTGGTTGTTGAGTATTTGAATAGAGGGAAGGCTTACTTACATGGTGGAGAACCTGAAGGTCTTGAATCAATGCCCTTAAAAGAGGAAAGGTCGTCTACCAGTGTCAATTCAGATTCAGAAGATCGCAGGAAGGCAATATCTGGGTGGAAAGCCAAGGAAAATGGTGACATCCCATGTCCATCAAAGGAACTGGATGGCTGTGGACATGACCGACTGGAGCTGAAGAGCATCTTTCAAGATGGTTGGGTTTCAAAATTAAAGGAAAAAGTAGAGGAGTTAGTGAAAATCCATAAACTTAGTGACGCACCTGTAAATTCTGGGGAATGCTGTCTGTGTTTGAGATCAAATGATGCCATCAAATCAGGTGGTAGGAATTTGCGGAAATCAGCTTCTCGAGAGTATTCTTGGGACAACTATCTGTACTGCCCTTCAGCTATTGATACCCAACATGGGGACCTGGACCATTTCCAGGTACATTGGATCAGGGGAGAGCCAGTGATTATCAGAGATGTTCTTAACTTAACCTCTGGTTTGAGCTGGGAGCCAATGGTTATGTGGCGTGCATTTCGTGAGATCACATATACTGGCGCTTCAAATTTGGCAGTTGAAGCACTTGATTGTCTTGACTGGTGTGAGGTAAGTTTGTAATTACATTTGCATATGTTTTGGTCATGGAATCCCCAGTCCATTATTAGACAACTACTATACGTCGTTTTCTCATTTCTTGTCTTTTGGTTTTCCCAAATCTTCTTGAACTGGAGATTGTAGAAAATTTGTATAAAACTTGCTTCTGAAAATCTTAACAGCATTCCAATTTTGTAAGCCTCTAACGCAGTTGGTATATTTTCATGGGGGATATATCTCACTGAATACCGGATATGACTGTTATAGGTGAATCTTATCTAGTTCAAGGTGAAAGATGGTGCTCCTTAACAAATGTGATGATAGGTGAATCACTGACTGGTGAAGAATGAAAGGCCAACTGACTATGATACTGTTGTGTTTAGAGTTCTGCTGCTGGTTTGGACATTTTAACGACTAATAACACATTCATACTAACCTGCCCTTGTGTTTTTGTTTTGTTATAAATAAGAGATTTTGTAGGTTTCAAGAGGGATGAGGCATTAAACCCTGACAATTATAGATCGTTTAACAATTTGGGTTAACATTCTTGCCCATATGTAAGATGTGATATAATTGACGATGATTCATTATGTTTAAAATTGAAATGTCCTCTAATCAGCCAATTAATAAAGTAGGGCGTATTGACCTGTAGAAATCTAGGCTAGTTTTCTGGAAAATTGTTCCAAGAAAAGTAGAAAATAATTTGTATTCAAATTTGACAATTTTTTTAAATAGAGAACTGAAAACAGATTTTCCTGTTTTCTGCAGTTACGCTAATCCTGAACGAACTACTCTACCATGTTTTCCATTGTCTCCTTTTATCAAAATTGTGTTGCTGTTGGAATAGGAAAAAAGTATTACTACAAAGAACTATCTTATCTTCAAAAACGGGAAAAAAGGACCTAAGATTTCTGTCTTTCAGAATAATGCAGGTACTGTCTTAGATAAAACTCAAAGTATGACCTTATAACTGTGTGACACACAGTGTTCAATCACCTGTGTTGTGAAGTCCTTAAAAGTTCTCAGAATGGAGAAAGAAGTTGGAGTTATTAATATTGTGATTACCTCCGTCAACCCCCCTCTCCCTTTTTGTAACCAATAGTGTCTAAAGACTATGTGATTGATAGACATGTTTAAATGGGAGAGGTTAACAATCAGATTCTGTACATGCAAAAAGAAGTGTAAATTGTTAAAAACTGAGATTACATGTAGCTTTTGTCACCAATTTCACTTTCTTCTTCCTATCTTTGCATGTTCAGTCTATTGTTTTTCTTAGGATAATATTAATGATTTTGCACTGTGTATGTTGAAACTTACTGCATATATTCGTATTTTTTAGTGAAAGAAAAGATGAAGGACCAATGAGGACTATTGTCCTAATTGTTTTTCTACTTGATCCTTTTATGGTTTTCAGTTTGTTAGTAGTACTATTGATAGTGAGGACTATTGTCCTAAATAATTGGTTTAACATGCAGGTTGAGATAAATATTCGCAAATTTTTTAAAGGGTATACGGATGGTCGTGCTCACTATAACTCTTGGCCTGAAATGCTCAAGCTTAAAGATTGGCCTCCATCTAATCTCTTTGAAGAGCGCTTACCACGCCATAATGTGGAATTTATCAGTGCCTTGCCATATTTAGAATATACAAACCCTCACTCTGGCATTCTCAATGTCGCAGCAAAGTTGCCTAAAGAAATCCTGAAACCAGACTTGGGACCGAAAACCTATATAGCTTATGGATTTTCTGAAGAGCTTGGCCGTGGAGATTCTGTGACCAAGCTTCACTGTGACATGTCGGATGCAGTATGCTTACTTGTCTGCCTATTACTTTCCATTAACCTGTTTGAGAAGTAGAATAATAAACATGGTAGACACAAATGTGTATACATCTACTTATACCTAATTATTCACTTCTTAATTTATCAAAGTCAATTCAAATGATTTATGGCTAAAAGGAGAAAACAAAAAAAAGAAATAATAGAATTTTGCTAATGCGGATGCTATTTATGTGAGTAATCTAATTTTGTTTGTGCATTGGGAATTTGCATGTGCTTCTGTGTCCTTATTTTGCACATTTAGTGCATTAGTTTTTATTTTCTTGTGTATTTTGTGCGACAGTGCAATTTCTGTATTTATTTTGTGCAGTTTTTATATTTATTTTGCAATAAATATGTTACAATGAGATTGTTTTTGAATTTTTGGTGGCGGCGGTGGTGGTTTTCTAAAAGTTGGTCTTTTAGGCTTTTTTTCTTTTTGATAGCTGTAAATAATTTGATGTAGGACAGGTTACACAATCTGGCTACTAGTGGCTTATGGTTGTTATTGAAAGCTAAAAAATTTAAGTTACGGTTGATTCTGCAGTGCTGTGAATAGTAATTGGCTGTAGAATTAGACATAGAGAACAATAAGAAAAGGGAATTTAGTGAAACTGAAGAGTTGAATGATGAATGAAAAATTCCTAATTAGCATTGAAACTGTATGTTCTCTAGATAGAGTGGATCCAAGAAGTTACACGCATAAATAAAATATTGTATGGGAAATCTAAATTATAAACATTAGGAATATAGTCAATATAAGTCCTAATTTCCTTCATCCAGGAAATTTTTGTCATTTCAATCTTCAGGTCTGCATTGATAACTTTCTTAGTGAATTCAATTAAGATATGAGATGCTAATTGGTTTGTCACTTATTTTCATAGATTAACTATTAGGAACTGCTGGAAAGGGCAGAGAATTGAAAGAATGTAAAATTACCAATATTATATATAATGAAAATGCTATTTTTGTTATATGTGATGAAAGTTCCCAAAGAACATACATCAGGCATCTGATGCATGACACTGAATCAGAGAGATGTGCATTGAATGAGGGAAATGACCAGAGTGCATGATCTGATAGTGCCGATGCAACAAAGAACAAAGAAGCAGTGGAGACTGTTGGAGTGTGGTGAATTCTGGAAGATAAATAAACAGTGTCTAAATTGTCAGGAATTCAGGGTGGCCCAAACTATTATGTGCTAGCGCTTTATAGTTAACAAAGCCTTGACTCAACTACATAATTGATTACTAAAAGCTGAATATTTTTTCGTGTTGTGAAGTTGGTAATTGCCCGTCTTAGGTGTATTGTGGTTGTTCCCACGCGTGATTACGTGTGTAAGCACAACTAACAGATTTAAGGCATGCTATTGAGTTGATCAGTGGTGACAGAAGCAAGTCTTTATGAATGTAGGTGAATTATAGATCTGGATCCTGCAATTGTTTTAGGGTTCAGGCAGGTAATTTGAAATTTCTGAGTTATTGAGCTTTTGTAATTTGTAGCTCTTATAACTTTTTTATGTGTTTGTCAAGTTGTCTTTTATTTGCTTATTTTCCCCTTTGTATTGGCAATGTGCTTGTCTAGATGTTCTAAAGTACCACAGTTATTGATTTCTGTGTCTAAAACTTGTTGATAAACTTGATCTTCCACCAAAGGGGAATGTATCCTTGGGCCTCAAAAGTTTTGTTGATTAGCTTGAAGCAGTTCAAAGTTCAATCCTGATACTGTTTTATGATGGGCCGTGTGGAATTGACACTGATTGATAATATTAATTCATCATTTAAATTATGCTCTGCACTTCTACTTATAGCTGTTTGATTTCATCTGTTTTAAGTATTTGACTTGCCTCTGGTTGTTTTTACATATATCAGGTGAATATTTTGATGCATACCGCTGAGGTTACCATTCCCCCTCATCAGCTTATTCTAATTGAAGAACTGAAAAGGAGACATGTTGCTCAAGACCAAAGGGAATGCTATAGTAATGTAGGTGTGGATCATCAAATAGTTGAGGAAAATCAGTTTGAATCAAAAGGGAGGCTGGATTCACAACCAGATAAGTCTGTAGCACATGATGAAGGTTCATCCTTGGAACACGATTCATGTTCAGAAAATGCCAGATCCTATATAGAGCCTGTGGATCATAAACTTCCCTGTCATGAAGAGCATAGTGAAAGTGATGTTTCCCTGACTACTGAACAATTATCTTTCGAACCAGTTATTGCATCTGGAAATGCAGATCCGTCAAACACTAGAACTGTAACTGGCCAAGATATATGGGCTTTTTCTTCTGCTGTTGCCCTGGTCGCTGAGCTCCCCCAAAGCAGTAAGGAAATAGAGAATTCAGATGCGAGAAGAGTCGATGGTGATTGCTGTGACAATTTAGGCCTCAGAGGTATGGAGAAAGGTTACTCTATCATTGCTAAAGATGATAACAATGAAGGGGAAGATAATAGATTTTCAGGTGATGAAATGCAATTTGTCCAACTACAGAAAACAATTGCATTTTCAGGTTTGACATCAGGAAAAAAAATTGATGTTGATAAATTGGAGGAAGCTAGAAAAGGTGAAAGAAAAACTGAGAGTAAAAGGACAGAATTGATATTGACGGAGGCATTGGCAAAGCACTTGCAATTACACGAAGAACAAGAAAATGAAGCAGGGGAAAATGATGAGAGCATGAAAGAGGGTAATAATAATACAGTGTTTCCAATATGCATTCAAGTGCGCCATAGGGTGAATATCCTAACAGTTTGACTGTGCCTTATGGGAATGTGTTAGGTGGACAGCATGCATCAGAAGGTGGTGCAGTTTGGGATATTTTTCGGCGACAAGATGTGCCTAAGCTCCAGGAATACCTCAATAAACACCATAGGGAATTTAGGCATGTTTATTGCTCTCCAGTTGACCAGGTAATCACATTCCCACTTGATTTATCTGTGTATCTGTATTCTGTGTTTATATATTTCATTGCATTCTGTGTGGTGAAGAAGACTGATTTTATGGCTTTTCCTTTTTCTTAGTTTTGTTCCCTTTGTATTGGATTCTGGGTGGAGCTTTGGCTTTTCAACTGTTATCTTTTGTGTTCTCCTATTGCTGGCAAACAGGTGTTTTTTGATGGTATATTATAAATGTAAAAAAAAAAAAAAAAAAATTCAAGGAAAGAATGGCTTTGCATTTGATGATTAGAAATGCGTATTGTAGTCTGCTAATGTTGCTAATGTGAGTTGTGTGGGTGTTGAATATATTAAAATCTCTGAGATTTTCACACCTGGTCCGGCTTTGTATGGCAAAAGCTGAATATGTTTTCTTCAGTGTTCTTTGGAGGACACCTGCTGATTGACTTGTATTTGGCTCAGTTATTGAAGGCCTTTTCTTTTTTATGGTCCCAACAAAGTGGGTCTTGGTAAAAGTCCTGGATTTGACTTTTAAGGTGTTATTGCTTGGTGTTATACTGAAAGTGTTAAGTGTCCAATTGCAGTGATATGTGGTTTAGTTTACTGCTACATGGCCATATATTTGGATCATAGGGGTAAACATTTCGCACAAAAATTCTGAGAGTCCCTGGATTCCACTTTATCTTTTTGGAAATGCTACATGAATTTGGGTTTCAATATGGAAGTATGGAACAGTATTTTTAATAAAAGGTGCAGTGGCTTTTAAAGCATTTTGAACGAAAGCATCGATACAAGCCATATAATTAACGATGGTTGAAGGAAATGGGCATTGTTGTGTTGGTGCAAAGTGTCTATATGTAGCCATCCTCAATTGAGATTGCTCTGATGGCTGCACATTAGCTCAAATATTGTGGGAACACACCTTGTTTCAATGTTATGAAGCAAAAGAAAACAATCAGTCATGACCTGTTCACCAAGCATGAGAGTAAGAACAAAGTCTTCTTTGAAATGATGGGATTATTTCCCAACCAGCTACTGAATAAATTTTTTTTTTTGCTATAAATTACTATAGTAGTTAATATTTGAAGTAGCAAGAGCCTAAGGTTTTAATAGGATTGAACAAGGTCTCTGGTTTAATCCTTTAAAAAAGGGAAAATGTAAAGAGAAAAGGAGTCCTCCTGTTTTCTCCTTCTCTCAATTTTTATATGTTGCCCACCACTTATTATTTTCTTTTCCTTGATTTTTTTGAGTGAATCAATAGTATGGTTCAGTCAATGAATTGTAAATTTTCTACATATTATTTGATTTAAATTATAATGTTGAAATGATTTTATCTAATTTCTATGCTTTAAATTACGTTTCCTGTTGATTTTTATAGAACCGTCGATTTCATTCATTGTCGCAGGTTATCCATCCAATTCATGATCAAACTTTCTACCTGAATTTGAATCATAAAAGGAAGCTGAAGGAGGAGTTTGGTTAGTTCTTCACTTAATGTTGCTTGCTATATTTTCTTAGTTATTACTTGTAAACATGAGAATGTTTCTATGCAGGAATTGAGCCATGGACTTTTGTGCAGAATCTTGGAGAGGCCGTTTTTATACCTGCTGGATGTCCCCATCAAGTAAGAAATCTCAAGGTATACACATCCACAAATACGTCTCTTATCCTGCTCACAGAATGCTAATTTGCATTTTGGTCAAAGTTTTGGTATTGACCGATTACAATTAAGGTTAATTTTCTAGTGTAATTGCCTTAGTCTTTCAACATCAAGCCAGCTGGTTTTACGCCAAACAATAGTCACTTTTTTCAACAGTTAATGTCCATAAATTTCTCTTCCGACGATCCTTCTTATAAATTTCTCTTCCTAAGATCCTTCTTTGATGGGACCATAATTGGTAATTGGCCACTAGCATGACATGACCTATTTTTTTGGTTGATATGCAAGTTAGAACTTTTAGCTGTTTGTTAAATGAATTATAAATTGAGAATTCTGATATAGATTGGGTTTTCTTTTTTCTTTTCTTTTGTGTATAAATCATTGATTTGTGGTGTATAAGATTTGATAATGGGATTGTATTCTGGTGTAGAACCATTGAGTTTACTTTACCTTAAGTTACCTGATTTAAAATTATTTTTTGTTCCAAAAAATTCTGAATTTTTTAAAAAGTTCAGAAAGTTAATAAAATCCAGCAATTTTTTGGCAGGAAAATGCCACATTATTTGTGTCATTATTTCTTTTTGACATCTAAGATTAAAATGGATTATTATTTCACTTCATCTCTTATAAATAAATGACTGTAGTGAGAACAAGTTAAAAACTGAGTGGCTTTGAATAAAATTAACCAAGAATCATTACACATACGTAATATGAAAATAAATACTCTGAATAGGGTTGTAATTTGAACAGAACAAACTTCAAATTTGAGAAAAGAGTCTTGCTGTTCTTGGTTTGCATTCCTCAACTTATCTTCAATGGATGCTACCTCCACCTTCTTGCAGAATCACATATTAGATAATATGCTTATTTTCTAGACATTTTATTTCTTTACCGCTCAATATTTTCTTCCATATGTCATAGCAGTCTGACTTGCAGTATTGATGCAGTTAAGGTAAAATTAGGGATCACTTTGACTTAGGGATCACTTTGTTTTAATTCTGAATTATAGAATTCAGATTTTCTTTTGACTTTCCTATTTAGGAAGTTTAATTTAGTACTATCTTGTTATTTTTATTGTCATTAGACATATTGGAAAGATATTTACTTCCTATCTTATTAAGTATCATTATAGTAACTTTCCTAGTCTTTGACTCATAATCCCAGTAACAGAATTTTTTTTTTGAAAGCTCTACAGAATTCTAGGTAACTTATAGTAGTTGATTTGGAAGTCTTAGTACTTACACTCTCATAGCACCTATTCATCTCCGTTTTCCTATTTTATAAACTTAATCTCAATTCAAATTCACAATTAGTCTCAACTCTAAATCACAATCTATCTCTGGAATCTTATAAATGCTAAATTCAGAAATCCTTTTCCAGCCTTAAGGCTGATTGATTGCTTCAATTTGGCCACATGACTAATGCAGTGATCTTAGTTTCTTCACATGGAATTAGTTGTATTCAATCTACTTTGCAGCAGCCTCTGTGAGTTTTCTGTGTTTGCACAATCGAAAAGTTAATAAGGATCTTCCTATCAAATTTGATCTCAAGATGCTTCACTAGCTGATGTGAACAATGATGCAAGGCTACAAATTAGTGTAATTTGCGGGGAAAGTAATTTTTTTTTTTACACAGTTCGTGGCTTGGAAATTTTTGTTTAGATGATGTGTTGGCATAGCTAGATTTTTGGTGGGAAAGTAAAGAACAATCACCTTGTCACTTTAGGTTGTGGGAAAATACGAAAGTTATTGTGACGTTATGCTCTATTGGGATGTGAAAATACATTAACCAATTCACATGTGATTTAATGGGACGAAGCATGTTTATTGAAGTGCACATTCAAGTTATAGCTTGGGTTGTAAGATAGAAAATCTCCGTGGAATTATAATATGAAGATAGTTCATAAGAGGGTAGAAAACCATGGAGAGTGGAGAAAAATGAGGAAAGGAGGACAACTAATATCATTGATCAATCAATTCATTTAATTCATCGATAACTTTAATCAATGACATAATAGGATGTCCCTGTATGTGTATTGTATGGGTATCAAATTACTATGAAACACACAGGAACAAAAAGATCATAAGAAGGGAAATAATTTAATAGTTAAAAAAATTTCATACTAAGGATTCTTCTTAATACTAAGATGTTAGAATATTGACCTTGAACCTTATAAACTGTGGAATTGAATTCCTCTAATTTTTTTTTTTCTCAAATTCTTACTCACCACCAAAAAATTAGAGCACGAGAAATCTGAAGAAAAACTTAATGCAGCAAATGTTCATGTTTTCAAACAATAATAATTGATATGAGAATTAGTTATTCTTGCATTGTATTTAACTATTGAAGATTACATGTTGAATGAAAATTTATTTTGTAACCAATTTTGTCAAACAAAAAATGGCTAGAGAGAAATTTCAAAAAGAAAATTTGGTGAGGATTAGGATTTTTAGCCAAAAGGTTAGCATTGACATTGTGATGTTCTAAATCATGGGGTTCAAATTTGCAATAATGTTCGAAGTTCAAGAAATTGGGTTTATTATCCCTAACTATGAATAGTGATTATATGAATTATTGTTAGATATTTCAAATGATATGATTTATAAAGTAAGAAAATCTCAAATGATTATGATACAGTATTGTTTCTTGCCATTTGAAAATGGAAGACGAAAGATCTATATGATCATGGAAACTAAGGAAAAGCTCCAATGTTACAAAACATTCCATGGAAGAGGAAATAAATTCTTATGATATTGGAGCACCCTAAGCTATTAGAAGTGTAATTCTAGACAGATTTATAGACACAAAATTTTTAGGCCAATAAAAGTATTTTGCTTTATTTCAATTTAGTTGGATTTAGTTAAAATTAATTTAGGTGTAAATTAAGATTTGGTCTATTTTAATTTTATTAGATTTTATTGAATTAATTTTAGCCAAATTGAATCATTTTAACATCATTAATTTAAGACCTACATATGACAGTTAATCAAGATGTGCCATGTATCCTAATGATGTACAAGAGCCAATAGTTAGAGACCAAGTGGACCAATTAAATTTCTCCTATGATAAGAAAGCAGAACTTTATTTTATCTCTATCAGACTTGTTGGTCAAGCAAAAAGACTTTTCCTAAGACTTCTATAAATAAAGCGGCTCCCTTCACATGTCACAGACATTTGCAAAGGCTCTCAAGCTCTGCAAAATTCAAGCCTAAACGGTTCAAAGCACTAAGCCCTATGTTCTTCCGTGTTCTTCTGCACCAACAAGGGAAGGCTCCAACTTCGATTGGTGGCCAAGCTCTGTTGCCCTCAAATTATGTGTTGTCCACAAATTAGAGGAATATTCTACTTTGATTCAAGATCAAGCTCGTTTGGTCCTCAAATTGCATTCTTGTTCATTTGAAGAGTTAAATACTAGGATTTTACTTCTTTGTTAGAGATAATAAAGGTGGTAATCTACTTTTCAAATTGAAAGCAAATTTTATCATTTGTACTTGCTATTTCTTGTTTTATATTAAGGCACAAAATTTGTGTATAGTATCATCAATTTTGTGTAACTTCTCTGTAGAGCTTGATGTGGCTGAAAGGCATTGATATACATCAGTGCTTCACTTTAAAAATTCTTTGATAGACAAAATGATGCCCATACAGGTTAGTTTGTTCAGGTGGTGATATGTTTTCTATGAGAAACATTTTTTCATACCTAAAGGGTAGTGTTAAAACTTATATTTTAACTTGGCACGTAGGTATTGGTATAGGCTAGTTCTTCATATAAAAAACACATAGATGGTGGAGACCTTAATAAGTGAAATTTAAGAGGATGTTGGCAGTATCAAAATTAGTGATTAGATGAAATTAATTACTACATTCCCTTTCCTCAATATAACAAATTTTGAAACTTATATAGAGAAGGTAAAGGGACAAAAGAAGCTAGAAATCTTTAACGCACTTCATCATCATTTTTCTGATCATAGTGTTCAAAAGTCTTTTTTGATCACTTATTGAAAATTTTTCCGGACAATTGAGATAACATAGGTTAACAATCAAATTAAAAGCCAATCAAATTTCATTTAATCGTCATTGCCCTTTTATTTTTTTCATGTATGGATAATGGATTGTTTCACCAGATCATTCCTGTCCAAAAGTGATCTATTCTTCCTGTATGTACCATCTCTTTATGTATTATCTCTGTTAAGAATTATCAACTTGTACAGTGTTCTTGTCCTCCAACTGTTATCATTTGTTTTATGCAGTCATGCATAAAGGTTGCACTTGACTTTGTCTCTCCTGAAAATATACCTGAGTGTGCCCGTTTGACAGAAGAATTTCGTATTCTCCCTCATAACCACAGGGCTAAGGAAGACAAACTTGAGGTATGCTGATTCCTGTCCTTGCTCTGGATTGTCTTTGTAGTAACATATATTTTCCTTTCATTTATGATTTTCTGCATATGAAGGTGATTGATCTTACAGGTTAACCATCTATTTGGAAGTGTCTCCTAGTCTAATACAAGTCTTTGCAATGTGAGGCTTCCAAAGAGTTTCTTTTCTCTTAGTTCAAATATTTTAAAACATGTTTAATGTCATCATAATTTACAGTTATATTATAAATTAACAAAAAAACTAACTGCCAAATTAGAGTGTTGTTAAATATATACAAACACACACATAGAAGGACAAAAGAAAAGCAAAATATAATTAATAAAATGATTAAAAAAAGAAAATTGGCATTTGGATTTTCCTTGAGAACTTGGCTCAGTAACAATCTTGTTGCTTGATGAGCTCATTTGAGATTTCTTTAAAACAGAGACAACAAAGACCCTTGTGTGGGTGTTTCGTTTTCCCAGGCTTTCACCTTCTATTGCCAAAGGATGGAGGCCGTTTTCTATTCGTTTCTCTGTTGCTGTACATTTTGTATGTATCTGTTTTCTCGAATAAGTTTATAAGTGTCTTTTCTGATGCCTGAGACAATAGGCTTCTCTTTCCTTTTTTATGTTTTTGATGAACTCGGTTATTGCTGAAGGTCTGCTTCAATAATACTGTAACATAAAGGCTTTTGGATAAACTAGCATCTCTCATCTCAATTAACTCTCCATTTGACTTCCCTAAAACATATCTTATCTGATTGCTCAGTTTTCAATTTTTGGAGAGGGAAGCAGTATCTAAAGCTTGAATGAAAAATTTTATGCTGCTTGCACTTCGTGCATGTATGGTTGCAAGAAAAGACTTTCATCCTTAACTCGCCAAAGATATAAACTATGCGTTGGTCAGTTGAAGCCAACTATAATGGTGGGGTCCTTTCCTCCATTTGGTGGTGGGATGTGGATTTTAAAGAGTTCTCCAATTCTTTCAGTGAATTAGTTTACTAACTATGTTCACCTGAGGGGGCACCGGTGAAAAAGAGTTACGAAAGAAGCAACATAAGTTTTCATTTAGTGGATCCCAATTCTTTCTGTGCAATCAACCATATTTTTCCACTGCCTGTAGCTATTAAAGAAAATGCTCAAAACAAGTTCAAGATGTTCTCCATCAGTCAGTTAAAATATTAGAAAACTGAAGAATTATTTTTCACTTTACTATTATTTTCTGATTTTATTAATGCCCTTTGGATTAGATAAGGATATCACAGTGAATTTTGTTAGTTCTTTATGTCTAAAAATTTGATTTCCTAGGGTGTTTAATTGGACCTTTAGCTGGTGGATTTGTGCCTAATATTATAGGGAATATTGTTAGTTTTTTAGCTGGTGGATTTGTGCCTAATATTATAGGGAATATTGTTAGTTTTTTTATTTCTAAAAATTTGATTTCTTGGGTGTTTAATTTGGCCTTTGGCTGGTGGATTTGTTCCTCATGTTTTAGTGGAAACTAGCAAGTCAGATGGTCAGATATGCAGCTTCCAATCGTTGGTTGAAATTTTGGTTCTCGCCTCTCATTTTATGTCTCAGATAGAAATCTCATCTCCCTAGGAATTGCTTATAAATATTTGTTTTGTCCTACATAAATATAGTATTAATCAATAGAGGTGAGCATGAGACTCAAATATTTTTGAATTGGGTGAATCGCAACTGAAAATTTTCAATGTGAAAGTAAAATACCCAAACCAAATCGTATTGATTTTTAATTGGGATGGTACTGGAAATTTTATATTTTCCGAATCGAGAATCGGACAAAACTTTATTGTAACTGTTTTGAACTGAAAAACCAAATTGAACCTTGTATATATATATATATAAATTTATTAGTTTTTTTTACTAGTCAGCCCATTCAATTAGTATATATTACTAATAATTAGATCATTTATTAATTTTTATTTGTAAATTAATAGTAAACATTAAAAAATGTCAGTTTAACATTTAATATATAAGTTATTAGTTATTATTTATCAAATTATCACTTATTTATTTTAATCTTTGAATGATTACAAGTGAGAAATATAAAATTTATTTTATTTTGGTTCATAAAATTAAAAATATAAAGTTTATTTTTTTAATAAATTGAAATAATTGAATACTTGAACTGGTATTGAACCAAACTTAATCGTTCTGAAAGAACCAAAGAATCAAACTGAGTTGTCTCGAATTTATAAGAAATTGAATTGAAGTGGACTGAAAATTCGAGGTGATACCGGTTCTCCATTTTTAAAATCTTTGAAATTTCGGTTCAGTTTCAGAGATCCCCGAATTGAACTGAATTGTGCTCTCCCTATTAATCAATGATCAATGTGTCTAATAATTTGCTTTAACATTGAAAGACGACTTAAAGATATTTCTTTCGAGCTGATTTTGATGTCAACTTAACTATTTTATCGACATACTTCTGTTATTGGCAATTCCTAGCAAGGTAGCATGACCTTATCACACTAGTAGTTTTTCATATGCTAATTGTGTATTTAGCTGCCAACGATATTGGTTTGCTTCTAGGTGCAGCAAATTCCATCCAGTGTGGTAATTCAATTAATACTGATGATGTTATACAAATTTTGTTTAATTTTTATCTCTCTATTGTGGTTGATAAAACTCTGCTTATAATGATTTTGCATCCATGTTGTGACAAAAGGTTTCTGATATTTTGCTATGGAACAGGTTAAGAAAATGTCCCTTCATGCGTTAAGCATGGCTGCAGAGGAATTGAAGGAATTCCAGGCTCAGTAGCTGCTAGGAACGTGCATAAAGAAGTCCCTTTTCATTTATTCTCGTTTGTATTTTGTTTTCTACACCGATGGCTGGATTTCAGATTGCTGACAAAGTTGCCTGTGGAATGTTCATGTTGTCCTGAGGCCATGGCCATTGTGCACGTTGAAGGAATATCTTCCCCGTCGAAAATGAAGGTTCACATTGTAAAACTAATTCCTCGTATCTCATACACCCTATTAGCTAATTAAATGTGGCTGTGGTTGAAATTTAAATGCATGTTAGTGCGTATCAAGTGTTTGAGTTTGAATGTAAATCCCAAAGCAAGTTATCATTTATGTTATGTTAACTCACTTGGAGATCAAGTTGAAGTTTAACAAAATAATTGAGAAACACATTGGACTCGCTAAGATCCCTAATATATCCCAAAAGTTACCCAAGTTCTTCAAAATCATAACAAAAATTGCAATATATGTGCTCTCTATTCATTAGTTTCAGACTCTAAATTAAATTATCCCTATTTAGCCTTAAGTTGGAATCAAAGCCTTAGAGGATTGCGACACATGACCTTCCAAAAATATCTTAGAAATAGGTTAGAAGCTTTGGAATAGGGTTTAGGAAGACTAGAAGAAGTAACTGAATCAACCTTGAAGATCCACACCTGTGGAAAATGAAGCCACGCGTGTAGAACATAGGTTTAGTCCAAGGAAGCATCTAAGCAACCAACACCCGTGAAAATGGGTAGCGATACGAGCTCTAGTTTTTGCCTGATTTCTGTGTAGTAGAAGAAATAAGCGCCTATTAGAAAGGGGGAAAAGGAAGCCGCAGTGAGGCGCCACATCTGCATATGTGTAGCATCTGAAGTCATGTTTGACAACAACTTTAAGTATTATAGTCTAAGATACAGAATTTATTAAAATGTGCATAAAAAGTGAATAAATAAATGAACAAATTGTATTTGGAGTGAAGAAATTTTGTGTTTGAATTTTGAGATATATAATTTTTTCAAAAGATATACAAAAAGTAACAAAAAATGAATAAATTTTAAATTCAAATTATAAAGCCAAACAAGAGTTAATATAGTTCTTGTTACTATCAGTCGTGTTTGGTTCATTGTTAATTTTTTTATAGACACAAAAACTGAACTAAAAAAATAAAATTTAATCAAAAAATTACATAAAATGAACATGTAAATGAATAAATTTTGTATTCGATGTAAAAAAAAAAAAAAGAAAAAAGGGCCAAACATAATAACTTTAATGAAGACTGACAGTATAACTCTTGCTTAGAGCAATACCTATCACTGCTCTAAAAAGGAAATCCACGTCATTTCCCATCCCCCCTTTCGTGCTTCTTGTGTGGGAATTTTTCTTCCATCTTGTGATCTTTGCTTTGATTTCTTTTGCAGATTATTTTTTTTTAATTTCTATCTATTTTTAAACTATTTTCAAAAAATTAAATTATATTTAATTATAAAATAAAAAATTATATTATAAATTGATATGTAAAAAATATATAACTATAGATATAAAATATATGTATACACATTCAATATATATATATATATATATTAGGTTCCTATAGAATCAATTTACGAGTCCTTGTTAATATATGTGTCCATGGTCTTGTTCAACAAAGTAAGAGATTGTTTGGTAACTATATTAAACACTTAAAATTAAAATATTAAATACTTATTTTTTAAAATTATTTGATAATAATTTTTTTAAAATTCTTAATATTTTAAGTCTGTTTGATAGTATTTTTTTTATTAAATAGTTAATTTCAAAAAATCACTTAATATGATAAGTAGAAAATTTTTATTTAATAGATTAAATAATAGAAAAAAATTATTATTTTGATATATGTATTTATTATCATAATCCTTTTTCTATTGACAAAGATATAATTAATAAATTTTAAAATATTTAAAATCAAATTATATAACAATTTATTTTAGAATAGATAGCAATTTTATTTTAAATTTGTCTCTTATACTTGATTTTTTTATAATTTAATATTTATTTAATGATCATTCAATTCTTAAAATTTTTGTTATTAAAATTATTTAACGTTTAATATTAAAAACTTTCAATACTTATTTTTAAATACTTAATTTTTTGTTTTATCAAATAGTACCTAACCCTAAACTTTTGTGTGAAAAGTTGAAGTAAAAAGAAGAAAGTTACGCCCATGGAATTGAAAAGTTGAGGCTAACAATGATGAGTAAGTATTCGGTCAGTTTAATTTATTTGGTTTATTTTTTAAAATTAAATAAATTAAATTTTATATTTAAGAATCAAATTGAATAGAAATTTTTTAAAAACTAAATAAACCAAACTTTATATACTTATAAATCAAACCAAATAAAATTTATAAAATTTCAATTTAATTTGATTTGATTTTATTAAATTACATGCATTTTAAATTAGATTAGTTTAAATTAATCTTATTTATTAAAAATTTGATTTATTTAATTTATTAGATTTTATATAAAAAACCAAATCAAAATCAAAAATAAAAATCCTTTTAAAATTAAAATCGAATCAATTGAATAATATCGACTCAGTCATTTTTTCAATTTCATCCAACTTTTGTCACCCCTAATCATATTTAAGGACATACTATAAA
Source organism: Omphalea diandra (assembly GCA_949677035.1). NCBI lineage: Eukaryota > Viridiplantae > Streptophyta > Magnoliopsida > Malpighiales > Euphorbiaceae > Omphalea > Omphalea diandra. Next base: position 46,106 of record CATIWR010009919.1, read on the forward strand.
AATGTATGTGAGGCAACTTTTCAAAGCTACACAATTCTCAAGAGCTTCCATTGGTGGATTAAGCATTTTAAAGTGTAATTTGAGTTTTAAGCAAGTTTTTATAAGTTTGAGAGAAATTAGTTTTTTCATTGAATGATATCAATTCAGTCATTTTTTCAATTTGATCAAACTTTTGTCACCCGCAATCATATTTAAGGACAAACTATAAAAATGTATGTGAGGCAACTTTTCAACGCTACACAATTCTCAAGAGCTTCCATTAGTGGATTAAGATTTTTAAAGTGTAATTTGAGTTTTAAACAAGTTTTTATACGTTTGAGAGAGATTAGTTTTCTTATTGAATAATCTTTGTACGAGGATTAGAGTGTAAAATTCATGCACTTAAAGAATGTTCATCTTGAAAGTGAGAAAAAAAGACTAGTTAAGTATTTGTGATCTAGAAAAAAATTTTATATTATAACAATTTAATCTACACCCACAATTAGATTCAATAATCTTTAAAAACTCTCAATGGGAGCCTTAAGGAGAAAACTTAGATGGACGGTGCCCAACTTCAATAACTCCTTGTGCTAATCTCTTAATTTCCTTCATGATCTGTCAAGTTTTTATATCTTGAACCTCTATCCATATAACAACACGGACTAGAGATTCATGACATGTGTGAGAATTAAAAAAAAAAAAAAAAAGAGACGCGCTCCATATTTCACATTTCACAAACAACTTTTTATCATTTTTTTCTTTCTTTCATTCTTTCTTTTTCCCATTTTTTTATGTTTTATAAATGAGATTTTTGTGTGTCTTTATATATTATAATTTTATATACTATATAATTATACTATACTCATAACCAATAGGAGCAAAGTCCTCTATTATATTAAAAAATCAAGGGAATGAATCACTTCCCTAAACCGTTGACAAGCGCGACCACCAGAAATAAAGATAGGTATTGCAGCTTTCACAAAAGATAATGAACATAATATGGAGGAATGTATGGATCTGAAAAACAAAATTAAACGGCTAGTCTAGCAAGGCAAGCTAAACCAATTAAAAAAATGAGCAGCGCAAGAGGAAAACAAACATAAGTTGCAACATGAAGATGGGCACCAAGATAAAAAGCCCAACATCAAACAATATGCAAGGGTGGTCAATGTCATAATTGGTGGAACCACTAAAGGAGATAGTTCCACCTCAAGGAAAAGGCATATCCATAAAGTGTACTCAGTGAATAATAAAGGAAATAACACATAACCAATGTTCTGCCCTATTACCTTTTCATTGGTAGATGATAGTAGACAACTCAACACTCTTCATGCAAATGTCCTAGTAGTCTAGGGCCAAATCAAGAATTTCCTAATCAAAAGAATTTTAATGGACGATGACAACTCAGTTAATATGATTACCATTAAGGCTTTCAAAGCACTCGACCTAGATATCAAGAAGATATGTCTAGTCCGAACTCCCTAACTAGGCTGAGAGGAACCAAAGTCGATGTGATGGGATCCATTAAGCTGAACATAGAATTAGAAGACACTAAAATCATAAAAAAGTTCAAAGCCATATGGATGGTCGTGGACATTCCTTTTGCATACAACACTATCATTAGAAGGCAAATCTTGTATGACACAATAACATGCACCTACATCATATATCTCACAATAAAGATTCCAACCGAGCAGGGTGTGACAATTGTCAGAGGAGATCATAGGATGGCGAAAAAGGCTTACATAAACCTCCTCAAGTAGGTAAACCATGTTCTTTCCTTTGAACCATTAAACTTCATTCTTAAAAGCACTTCTAAAAATGTCGAACCAATAATAGACTTGAAACCCCTGCTAGTAAGGGAATATCGAGTTCTCTGTATTGGAACAAAGCTCGCAGAATTGGTGGAAAAGTATATTAGCTCGACCCTCCTTGATACATTCCACACATTTGCTTGATCTCCTTTAGACATCACTAGAATTGATCCCTCAGTTATTGTCCACAAGCTCAACAATGACAACTCGACAAAATAGATCAAATAGAAGCAGGAAAACCACACATCCGAATGTCAAAAGTCCATAGTCGAGAAGGTGTGCAAGTTATTGCATGATGGATTCATCCGAGAAGTACAATTTTTGGACTAACTAGCAAATGTCATATTAGTGAAAAAATCAAACGAGAAGTGAAGAATGTGTATCGATTTCACAGATCTCAACAAAGCTTACATGAAGGACAATTACACTCTGCCCAACATAGATAAGCTCATTGATTTTATAATAGGATATGAGTTATATAGCTTCATTGATGGATTCATAGCGTAACATCAAATACGAATGTTCATGTTGGATGAAGAGAAGATAAGTTTCGTAACCTATGAATGCACCTACTGCTACAAGGTCATGTAAATTGGGCTAAAAAATGCAGAAACCACCTATAAAAAGTTAGTAAACCATATGTTCAAAGAATAGATTGAGAAAACAATAAAAGTATACGTTGATGATATGATAGTGAAAAACCATCGAGCTAAAGAACATGCTAAGGAGTTAAAAGAGGCATTCAAGATCTTCAACCAATACAACATGAAACTCAATCTAGAAAAATGTGCCTTTGGAGTCCAAGCTGGTAAATTCCTTAGCTTTATGATTTCCCAAAGAGGCATTGAGGCTAACCCTAAGAAGACCAAAATGATCATTGATATGAAGCCACCTTGGACAATCAATAAAGTTCAAAAGCTTAATGGAAGGATCAAGACCCTAGGAAGATTCATCTCTTTATCAGCTCAATATTATTTATTTTTTTTATAAAACATTAAGCGACCTTAAAAAATTTAGGTGGGATGAAGAGTGTCAAAAAGCCTTTGAAGAACTGAAAACATTCCTTAGCTCGCCTCTTTTGCTCTACCACCCCTTACAGGATGAACTACTCTTCATGTACCAATTAGCAACTAAAGACATGGTTGCCTCGGTCCTAATCAAGGAAGAGGAATCAAAATAAAATCCAATCTATTATACTAGTAAAGTCCTTAAAGGAGTCAAACTGAATTACCCTATATTGGAGAAGTTGGCTTATTCACTAGTCAGCTCGAAAATAAAGCTAAGACATTACTTTCAAGTCCTATACCGTAACGGTCTGCACAAATCAACCTTTACGAAAGATATTACAAAAGGTAAAAATTTCATGGTGAATAGCATAATGGGTGGCCCAACTTTGCGAATTTGATATCAAATTTGAACCAAGGCAAACCATAAAGGCCTAAGTCCGGACAGATTTTGTAGCTGAGTTAACAGGCAGGGAACAAAAGTTCGAACATACTGTTGGCCCTAGGCACCAAGAAGCGGGAGGGGGGTTGAATTGGTGTATAAAAATTAAAATTGAAAAAGAGAAGAGAAATGAGATGAGAGGAAACACAAGGTTTATAGTGGTTTAGGTATAATCGACCCTACGTCCACTCCTCAATTCTTAGAAATTGGGTATTCCACTATCTTTTAAAAGTGTTTTAAGCTTACACGAAACTTTTACACTTGTGTTTTGAAGGCCCACACAATAACCTATTTGAGGCTTACACAACAACCTATACACTTGTGTTTTAACAAGCTCACATAATAACTTCTCTTAGTGTTTTGACAAGCTCACACTATAACTTATTATAGATGGTGTTTATGCACATACCCAACAATGAATTAAAGAATATAAAAGAGTGAGTAGCAAAATTGCAAGAGTTTAGGAACAAAATTATTAATTTTCTTGCATTTACATATGTTTGGTGAGGTATTTATAGCCTCTACCCACCAAAAAGACGTTGCAATAAAACTGGTACAAAATCATCAAAGTGTGTTAGACAGATTTTTGCATTAAATGTTTGACAATCTTAATTCGTGGTCGCTACTACTCATTCGCAGTCACGAATTTCAAATTTCATAAGGAAAATCTCATTGTGTCTAACGGCTAGTCCACGTGGTAGTTTCTGATTAGTTCACCAGGAAAATATAGTCGTTGCCTTTCATCTGCTCTCAAAAGTAGCTATCGCAATTTCTCTTGTACAGGACGTGACTGAGGACGCAAATTCATCTGCCAAAAGTGTTCATCTTCTTCTCTTGGGTTCACGGTCACTACCAATAAGTTCCCATCACGATTTTTGACTTTCAACGGTTACTTGGGACACTTGTCAAGCTATGATTG
>CATIWR010009963.1:0-30652 GCA_949677035.1 Omphalea diandra
CCCCCCCCCCCCCCCCCCCCCCCCCCCCCCCCCCCCCCCCCCCCCCCCCCCCCCCCCCCCCCCCCCCCCCCCCCCCCCCCCCCCCCCCCCCCCCCCCCCCCCCCCCCCCCCCCCCCCCCCCCCCCCCCCCCCCCCCGGCCCGCACTAATCAGGCTCATCTCTTTATTGGTGTGTTTTATGTTATAAGCTCATTGAGTTCCATTCTTGCTTTTTTCATTCCTGTGAGGTGTCAGGGGCAATCTGGATTTGCCTCTTTGGTATTTTCGAGTGCTGTGTTTGCTTGAGGCTTGGTGAATTAAAGAATGCCAAAGTATGATGGAAATCTGCTATATTTGCAGGAATGAGGTGGGATGCTCATATTTTAAAAGCTAATATTGTCCTTAAGTCTATTACAGCATTAAGTGCTTTCTGAACCTCTTTGTTCTCCTCTTTTTCAGGGCTACTTGGGATGGTTTTTTAGGTGTTATATGGCTTGAATAGAGGATGCTATTTTACTAATCGTGTCTTTTTATTTCTTGTTTTTTGACATGATATGTTCACTGGTGGGATAATAAATAGTTATATCTATAAGCTTCCTCTTATCGACCTTAGGGTACTAATATCTGGAAGCTGCAGTTTAGTCTTCTGCTGCATTTTGTTTGCTGGAAAAGTGAATATGCAATATCATGTTTCCTGTGGAGCTTTTGGGTCATGCTCCCCAACTATATTAGCCAACTTCATTGTCAGATGTTTGTTTATCTGCCTTCTTCTTCCATATTTATCTAGGTATTCTAATGTGTTTCTGTTTCTAAAATATCCAGGTATGTGTTCTTTGTGGTTATGGTGGTGGGGCAATGACCCGAGCACTTCGGAGTCGTACAATTGTAAAAAGCCTTTTAAAAGCTTGGAACTTTGAAATAGAAAGCGCGCCGATGAATGCAATTTCTTCTGCTGAGACTCTGCAGGATGGATTGAACATGGTGCATTCCTCAAGAACTATACCTAAAAATTGTTTATATCCTTTTTTAAGGCCTGTAAATGTCAAGCCATCAACTTCAAACATTTGCAATTCCGAAGAGAAGAACCAATTGGATAGTTTAAAAAATTCGCTGTGCCATGCTAATAATTTAAAGGTGCATAACAGTATTACAGCTGGAGTGCTTGATTCAACTATTAAGCAGTGGGTACACATGGTTTGTGGACTCTGGACTCCTGGGACACGATGCCCAAATGTGAACACCATGAGTGCTTTCGATGTGTCTAGTGCTTCACGTCCTAGAGCAAATGTGGTAAGCATTGAAAGAAATGATAATTGAACTAATAAAATATATTTTAAGCAGTGTATGTTAGGCTGAATGCATGATATTTGCTTACTACCTGGATTGTTGAAAGAAATGATAATTGAACTAATAAAATATATTTTAAGCAGTGTATGTTAGCCTGAATGCATGATATTTGCTTGCCTGAATTGATTTTGCTAGATGCACTTTCTTTTTTTTCTTTTTTTTTTTTTTTGGGTCTGCCACCCAACTACTGAACCAATTGATAGCTATAGCACTTTGACAACTTGAGCGAAGCCCAATGCATATAACATGGTTTCTAGTGGTGAGAGACAATTCATGCATGAATGATGTACTGTACCATTTTGTCTTGTATGAAATCTTGTATCCATGGTACGTATTGTAAGATATTTATCACTAATTGCAAGGGATACAAGTCATCATTGTATCTTGTTATTAAGATATTGGACTTGACTACTCTTTCTGTTCATGTAAAGTGCATACTCAGGATATGGAAACAAGAGATGAATGCCCTTTAATAGTTATATCATGCAAATCATGAAATGAATGAATGCATTGTCAGTTCCATTGTATTATCTATTATCATTTTGTATGATTTATGCCTTCTTTTTCATCTTTGAAAAGTTCAAATTTATACGAGTTCATTTTATAAGAAATATAAGTTTCTATAGCGTCTATAAAACATGGAATATGGAAATTAATGTTTCCTTATTAGTTTGTATTTGGCAATATTTTCTGTTTATTTAGTCATCAAGCAGTAATTTACACTTTCAAATTTCTTTTTCCAGGTTTGCTCTCTGTGCAATCGACCTGGTGGCTCATGTATACAGTGCAGGGTTGCAAATTGCTCTGTTCATTTTCATCCTTGGTGTGCTCATCAGAAGGTCTTTTTTCCTTTTGAATATTTGGGTGCATAGAAACTCATATTGTTCTTGCTGTTTACTGCTTTGTTTTGTTTTCAATATTTGAATATTTGGGTGTGGTCATCAGGTCTATTGTCGTTTAGAATATTTAGGTGCTTCGAGACTCATGTTGTTCCGACGGTGTTTCTGCCTTGTTTTGTTATTCATTATTGAGTAATCTTAGGGAGATTTTTCCTTTTTGATTGCCTATGATTTCATTCATTTGTAGTAGGATCTAGGTTGTGTTTTTTTTGTTTTTCTGGCTAGAAATAGAGCTGGCCCCTCATTTGAAGTCTGGCAAGGACAATAAACTTGCTTATGCGGATATTAATGAATTTGCATCTGTAAATGATTTTAAAAACATCATGTTGTAGCCTTAAAAACCATATTCCCTCTCTAGTGTCTGTAAAGTTAAGAGTTCAATATATTGGACTATGCCTTCATTTAGTCTTTTGCAAACAAAAACATTGGCCACCCTAATTTAATAGCATATCTATCTAGCTTGGGACATAGCCAAATTTGTCTAATTCTGTTTCACATTCAATACGGCCATAGCAAAGTTGCAGTGATATTTATAATTCCATATATAAATAAATAATCTTTTATTATATCTTCAATGTTCTGTATGAGCCTTCAACATTCTTCAGCTTATTGGTTGCAGGGTCTGCTGCAAAGTGAGGTTGAAGGTGTTGATAATGAGAATGTTGGCTTTTATGGAAGATGTGTGCCTCATGCAACATGTCTAGCAAATGATTCTACCCGTGATGTTGCCAACATTGAAACAGGTCATGCAAGAGAAATGGAAGGAAGCTGTGCCAAGACTGAGGTAATACTTTTATTGACTGTTAGCTTGTGGAGGATGTTGGGTTGTTTGTGCAGCGCTAACTTTGACATAGCAGTGATATTTTGATTATTTTTTTTTTAAAAAAACTTGTACTAGGGCTATAAGGGCCGCAAACGGGATGGCTTCTGGCATAACATTAATGGTCAATTAAAAGGAAAGAGTGGATGCCTTGTTCCTCAGGAGCAGTTAAATGCTTGGATTCACATTAATGGACAGAAGTCTTGTCCACAGGGGCTGTTGAAGCAGCCAATGTCAGAAAAGGAGTATGATGGTCGGGTATGTTCACTTTGCTATTATGAACTATCTTGTTTTTAATAAATTTGCTAATAGTTGATTCAATTTGATCACAAAGATTAGGCTTTTTTCAACAAATTGGCACATATATAAATAGAAAATAGCAAGTCCACTGAAGTTAACTATGTTTGTTTGAAAAAGACAATGTTATGGCACATTTGGTTACTTCAAGAAATAAGAAATAGAATTTCATTCTTAGATGGGTGTTTAGGATTTCAGTGTTTTTGTTTGATATATTTCAACATACAAAGAAATATAATTCAAACATTAACAAAATTTTCAGAGCTAGTTTTATGTATAATAACCTTATTTTTTTTACAAGCAAATAAATCAATTTAAGCAATTTGATTCAAAGAATAGTGGACATTGTAATTCTCTTAAAAACTCATTCTTAAAGTTTTGAAGTAAAGGTATCAAACATGAAAATTAAATGGAAATGTTGCATGTAATATTTTTACAAGTGCGCAAATTGCTTCAAGTAATATACTAAAAAGTAGAAATCATTCGCATGAAAATAATTTTCACAAGTACCAAAGAATTTAAAGTTTTTATTATCTGACAATTGAAAAATAAGGAATAGTAAATCTAAAATCTGTAATTTTAAAATAAATTAAAACAAAATTTAAATAAAGAAAACTCTTATGTAAAATGATTTCTAAAGAATTCGGATTACACCACAACACTCTCACAATCACACATAATTTTATTTCTAAAATAAATGAATCATTATTAAAGATAGATTTCCTAAATTACCTAATAATCTCTCAAGCAAAATTGGATTTATTACTACTGAGATTTTGCCTAATTTCATAATCACAAAACTCAATAATAATGCATTAATTTATGTGGATATCCCTTGAACATCTCTAGGAATTAATTGTACTCTCGTAGTATTAATTCTCAAGTTCAATGTGTTATGACTAACCCTAGACTTCCACTTCTACTTTTGCTCCATGATCTAGGATTTCAACCCTTAAATATATATGACCATCATATATTTAAGTAAATTAAGCTCAAACACATTAAATCAAGGAAACTCAACACTTTTGAGATAAAATTTCTTTATATAATCATAAAAAAAGGTTGAGCTTTTGCTCTAATTCCTAGAATAAAAAAAAATTAATTCATTCTAAAAGAAGAAGATGAAACAAAATTGAAGAAACCTATTGAATTAGAAAAAGAATCCTTAAAAAGAATAATCTGGCCCTAAGCAATAAATCCTTAAGAAAAACTCTCTCAATCTCTCCCAATTTGTCTCACAATTTCAAGTAGATCTAAATCTGAATTTTTCTCTCCAAAACTACCTCTCATGTGTCCAGAATGAATCTCCAAATTAGGTCTCTTTTTTTGTTTAAAAGGAATGCTCTTCCTGTGTTTTGCGTTTTGTTCTAACTGATCTGTATGGCTCAATGTATAGGCTATGCAACAGTCTATGCACTCTGTTGACGCGATCCTGTGTTGATGACTGGACAACTCTGTGTTCTCGCATGGTTCAATGCATGAGCCACGTAATAGACTATGTAACATTATTGAAAATTGCAACTTAACTTTTTTTTAAGAGATTCCTGTGAAAACATAAAAATAGCATAAACTAACTTATTCCAGAATAAAAATACTTAGAAAACAGAAAAAAATATTTAAATTCTTAACCTAAAAATATATATTAAAAGAATTTGTATCAGAAAATTTTATTCTCGTTCCATTTTTTGGTGTACCAAAAATAACCTTAGTTTAGTTAACATTAACTTTTCAGAATTGCCTAGGGGAATCATAAAGTGCATTAGGAACTTTGTCGACTTTTTTTTTTAAAATTTTATCCTATGTCCAAATGTATCACACTATCTAAGACAATTGTTGGAAAATGGGCTCTATTTCATTTTGGTTATGTATATTTTTTCTTGGTTTGTCAAATTAATTGCCTCTCAGATAAAGAACCTTTTTCTTATTCATTCCAGTTTTTCCTTTGCTGCCTATTAAAAACCACATCCTTCTTTTGTTCTTTCAAACTTCATTAAATTATTGCTTAATGATGCGCATGGCTTACCATATTTTGTTTGTCTTTCTTGCAGAAAGAATATGCCCGCTACAAACAATCAAAGGGTTGGAAGCATTTGGTTGTTTACAAGTCCGGCATACATGCCCTTGGCCTTTACACATCACGATTCATTTCTCGTGGTGAAATGGTCTGACCTGTTGTCCTTCAAGTCATGGAATATACACTTTCTATGATTGGATAACGTGATGTACTTTCACGATTTTCAGGTGGTTGAGTATGTTGGTGAGATCGTTGGGTTACGTGTTGCTGATAAAAGAGAGAACGAGTATCAGTCTGCAAGAAAACTGCAGTACAAGAGTGCCTGTTACTTCTTCAGGATAGATAAAGAGCATATTATCGATGCAACACAGAAAGGGGGAATTGCTCGTTTTGTCAACCATTCATGCCTGGTAATTATCTGAGTTTTCAACTTTTCATGGGCTTTTTTATGTCATTGCTCACCTTCAACTTAACTTTTTTTTACCTCACTGTCAATTTCCTTGACCAGCCTAACTGCGTCGCCAAAGTTATTTCTGTGAAGAATGAAAAAAAGGTAACTACAAATTTATATTCTGACGCTTTCATTGCCATGGTAATTTTGTATCGCACACATTGCCTTGCCTTTGCAATAATATTGCTGTAGTTCATGGTATTTATCAGGACCTTTCCTTGTCGATTTACCTGTTTTTGGTTAGGATACCAATTTGATTTGATTCCATAATTGTGCAATGAGTTTCTGTGCTTTCATTTAGATCTTAGCCTTTGGATTTCATTTTTGGTTATATTTTTGCATTGCGGGGGTGTTGTCAGAGCTTGAACTTCATTGAGACTTGGTATATTTGCAGGTCGTCTTTTTTGCTGAGAGAGATATATATCCTGGTGAAGAGATAACATATGACTACCATTTCAATCATGAAGATGAAGGTAAGAAGATCCCTTGTTTTTGTAATTCCAAAAATTGCAGGCGCTATTTAAATTGATAGCACTTTCCACTCTTTGTAAATACCTCATTTTTGTAACACAGTCCAATTCGGTTGTTGATTTTTGGCCGCTGTTAATATAAAAAAATGATTGGGGGACCTTGCTGTCAAATTCGTTAGTGTACATCTAAATTAAACAGCTTGAGAAGTTTCTGTCACTTGCATGTAATTATAAGAATGCTCAGTGACCTATTATTACCCGCTGCATCAATTTTTTCCTGTATTCGTTTAATACTTAAACTCGTACGTTTAGGCACCTGCATCAATTTTTGAAATGTTCACATTGCGATTCTCTTAAATACGCTACAAGAAGAATTGCTGGTTATATGGCATTCAGCGTTGTTAATGTGAGAAAGCATGTTTTAAATTGAGATGACTAGGTGATTGGTGAAGCCATAATATGCCTAAGATCTTGTTTATATTTTTCCAAGGGGACACCCTAATAGCTTGAGCTTGGAACTTATAACTTGGGAATGCAAAATTTATGAAGCCATGGATTCCGTATCTAGCTTATGCATCAAGAGATTGAGCAATACGAAAAACAATATATTCTGGTACTAATTTGAGGCCATTACTTAAATATACTAGGCTAAAATTCTTTGAAACATAGAACAGTACATTTGTATAGATGTTGATTTTCTGGAGAAAGTGAAAAAAAAGGTAGCACGATAGTTACCTTCTACTCATAGAAACACAGCTAAGCAATCTTGCGAGAAACCAGATAATCGTATGGATTGAACTTGTCCGAGTTGCAATTTTGTGTGATCAATGCATTGAAAAATGAGATGTTAAATTTGGAGGTCTATCCATTTTTTTATTGATAGGCTCTTGTTATCTATTGCTTTATAAAGCACGTATCATTTTCTTGAGAATTTTCATTGCTCAATATGAATGACAAGAACTAGGCATACAACAGACGGAAGAGAAGACGAAGCCTGGCATGGGTTGCTCTGATTATTTGTTTTGGGCGAAAGTTACATTCAGAGGGTAGCCGTGCTTTGTTTGCAAATAAAATAAATCTCGGACATATATTTGATCTTTAACAACACCATGGATCATATAAGAACACCAGTGTGTAAGAAGATGGATTCCATGATGAGAATGAACATTGTTATATGGTATGTGCAAAATATATTCATGTGAATTACAAATTTCACCACACTAATTCTTGCAAAAACAGTTGCACATATCTCACGACTGAAGATGACAAACCTAACAGGTGGCAGATTCGAAAACTTCCCAATCATTACTTAGGTTTTTGTGTAATCCAAACCGATAAAGCATACATGGAGATTGTACAAATCTAGGTCGGATCCGGCATCTTTGATGCATCCACAATGCCCAAATTAGCACAGGTAAACATAAAACGTCTTACACTCTTCCTATGATCCCCAGTTAGGAATGTTTGCAGTGGCTTCATTCACCATTTTCACCAAAGTCACCTGCCAGGTAACTTTTGCTTATAAATATCATTTGGGCAAAGAATAGATTTGACCTTTTTTCCCTTGAAAGCAAAAATGAGAAACTCCATAACTTATCAGAAATGAAAATCATTATTTCTTCTGGTGGTCTTCAATCATATGACAGTACAGCCAGTGTTAATTAAGTGAATCACTTTCAACAACAAAGCAAAGCATTTATATTTGTCCATCCTTTTTTTTTTTTTTTTTGCCAGAATTTATTGCTTTTGATCTGCCATTAGTAGTAATGCTCTAATGGGGACTGATTTTGATTTTGTATTGAAATGCACTCAGCGAGTCGTTATCTATACCTAAATGCCTATTACTTCCATAATATGGTGAAAAGCAAGAAAGTTCCATAATTTCAGATAGAAAAAGAAACTCAAAAGTAAAAAACTTGAAGGGGAGAAAAGCATGTGCCTTCTTTTAAATTGTTAATGTTAAAAGTCTTCATATGTAATGCTGAGCTCTAAGTCAGGACTATCAAGAGGGATGAAACATACCACACTTTCTGGAACACCTGGTGGAGGCAGGGGAAGGTTCCTGGGAGGTGCAACACTATCAAAAGATCTTTTGTCAAACCTCCATTCTCCAATCTTTCCATATGTTAGTTTACCCTGAAAATAGATCAAGAAAAGCCAAAACGATAAGGCAATCTTTAAGAAAGCATACAAATAAATGGGCAATAAATCCAAAGCTCAGAAGCAATTTGTTTCTCTTTTCTGTTTTTCCTTTTTCCCTTTTCCTTTTACATGAATATCAAACATGACAACTGTATCACCAATAGTACCTTCATGTCGTAATCACATCCATAGGTGTAATGAATGATGAACTTCTTACCAACTTCAGTATCCCAAGGGGGCTGACAGTGACAAAAAGAGGCAACAATTAGCAAAGATGATGCATAAAACTTTTGAAATGTAGAGAATATAAATAATTAAAGGAAATTCTGCCAGGCTGTGACAATGAAGAGAGGAGCTAATTCAATTAAAACCTGAATCATGAAGTCCTTGTACAATATGTTGCTAACACCATGAAGAGCAGATGCAACAGCATAAGCATACCTATATTAATGAAAGAAAATGAAGAGAGAAAGTCAACAACCTACTATAAGGTCAACATAGTAGAGAGTTAATTGTACAAATCTCACATTTCAAGCACCCAGCCAAAAGCTTTATCCGTTTCAGGATCCTTCTTCATCGCCAAGGAAACATTCATCCAAGTGGGAGCAATTCTCTTCAGAGATTCCTAACGTTATTCAACAGATAATCAAGAAAAGGCTAAGAGCCAGAAATGAAATACACTATTGACAAGGGCATAATAAATCACAGACCTTCCCAAGAATGACTGGAGAATTTCCTATGGGATCAATGTTGGTTATCGGTCCCTTGTCCTCAGGGAAGTACTTTCGGAGGACTGACTCGTATTTCTTAGGTTCAATATAAAAGAAAGGAAAGGCAGCTCCGAGTCCATCTTTCGATAAGTTTGGTATTGGCTTAACAATAATATGATCCGGCTCTGCCATTAGTATGTAACTGGGTACATGGTAAGAGTAGCAAGTATAAAGTCAGAGTACTGATGAAATACAAACCAACCCATTATAGAAGCTAGAGAGTTTACTCTTCTTTTATGTCTGCTTGTTGAAGCCACTGCACAAACGCCCAGGGTCTGTTGAGTACTATATAACCCTGCCATCAAGAATAGAAGGTCGTTCCTAGTTAAAACCAACAAAAAAAAAAAAAATCCCCATCAAGATGAAGCATAATCAAGTCCCAATCTTGCCTACTAACGTAGGATCACAAAGGATCCTATGCTTATTTGTCTTAAAAAATTCCCCAAAAGTTACAAGTATATGCACAAGAACTGGCAAATGGAGCCGTATGCCATCCTAATTCAGTCATGAAAATTTGTGTCACCAAAATCTTAACATTACCCGTACCAACATTTCTTTAGCAAACTGCATTAAGCTACTTGTTATAGAAGTAAGGATATCAAAACTGAAACAACAAAAAAAATATTCCAAATTTCACTTCCCAGCACGTTTCAGTATCAACGCTCAATCCAAAAATTCATTAAAAAAATTTAAAAAAAAAACCTACAAATTGGGAAAGAAAAAGCAACCCAAATGAAAAATGCATACCTGATCCATGCCAGAGGGAAGAGGCTGGGCAATGAAGGTTGGGATCTCTTCCATATACTTATCAGGTTTACCAGAATGCAAGATTCTGGTGAAACCACCCATCTCAGAATTGGGTCCATCTTTGAACTTCTTAAACCAGTAGTACATCACCCTACACTGCCACGTGTTATACACAGAATCAGAGGCTGTCACCGCCGTGTGGAACAACCTCTTCTTAGTGGAGGAGCCGTACCTTCTAGACCTCTCCAGTGGCATCTTGATGATGGGGTCCACAGAAAGAAGAGAAGACGAAATAGATGATGGTCCAGTTGGAAGGTCTTGCTTAAGAGGTGCATTGGCTGAGATGAGGATGTTGTATGTTATCAAAGCTACTGAGAAGGTAATTAGAACGAAGAAGAAGATATTGCCCCCAACCATTTTCTTGCTTTTTCTCTTTGGCTATCTGCGAGCGAAAGAAAGAATCTCTACAAATTGTAGTTACAACCCATGAGTACAGAAATTAAGAAGCTGGCGGCTTCATAAAAGTCGTCGGAATTGTGGAAAGAAATTGCTGGTGACCTGTCATATTCTTGATTATTACCTTATTAGATATTTACAAGTTAGAGTAGATTAGATTAGATTCCCGAACCATCAACAACACCTTCTTTTTATAATATTCTCATTACATATTCATTCACTCATGGTAAAAAATTGTTTGTTTGTACAATTCATTTTATTTAATATAATATTATTTTTATTTTATTTTAATTCAAATTATTATATTCGGTTAAAATATAATATTTTTAAATAAACAAATTTATCTATTATATTATTTTTTATTTTAATATTCAATTATTTTTTACTTTTACAAAAATAATCTATTGTAATGAATAACAAATTTCATCATTTGACTGACTTTATAAAGAAAATATTTAGAAAAAGTATGTTAAAAGATATTAATAGCAAAACTCTATAACATAGCACAGTAATTAATTGACTTTGACATAAATTAAATGTCTACCATGAAAACTTTATTTCTTTTTTCATATATTGCTTTATAAATTTACAATTTTTTTTTTTATAATTTTGGTTTGTACACAGTGTACATCATCATAAACATGCAATTTATACGAAAAATAATTTAAAAAACAATTCTTTTAAATATTTTTATGGGAATTGCAATAATGAAAATTTTCAAGATTTCTGTAAATTGAAAGGCTCCTTAGAATATTAATTTAGGAAGGATTAATTATTACTTGAAATGTTGATTACCTTACCTCTAAAAAATTAATTATAGTTTCTTACACTTCCATCTCATCTCATACCTACAACACTTGATTATGGAACTAAACTAGTAATTAACGGCACGTGTGATGTATATATGTTTCATAACAGTTGCTAATAGATATTAATTAACATACAGATATAAAATTTTGATTAGAAATTATTTTATATAATTTCTTTATTGTGTGTTATGTAATTATTTTATTTTTTAAAAATTCACATTGCTTTTAAAAATCTAATCTAATTAAAAATAAATTCAAATAATAATAATAATTTTAATACAATATGAATTCTATATAAAAAAGAATTATTTTTTCAAATAAAAATATTTTATAGTTACATTTTCAAATAAAAAAATTAATTTATAGTCAAATTAGTATATAAGATTTTAATATATAATATAGATTTTATGTTAAAATTATGATAAAAATTTATAATCACAATATGTGCAACACGTAAATTGAAGATTAATTATTTGGTAAAATATTTAATACATAAGATAATAATTAAGAGTAATTATTTTTAAACTTTTATTAGATTACATAAATTATAAAATGATAAATAAGATTTTCTATATGTATATATATAAATATATATAGACTTCTTATGTGAATACTGTAATTATTTTCAAACACTTAAATATTGTTATTATCATTTATTAAATTTTATAAATTTAAATAATTTAATTATGGGAAATTAATCTTAAAAAATAATTCTTTCATTAAAATTTTAATAAAGATAATTAGATAAAAATATATTTTTAATTAAATGTTTTCTTGAAAAATATTATTAAATAAAAAGTTTAAATGAATTTATTAGAATGATGATAAAAAGATATAATCTAAATAAATTTTAAAAATAATAACTATTGACAAATTTTCTATTTATCGTAACTAAATATCAATGTCTTTTTCTTTTTCGTTGTCAAATATATTTTATATAAAATTCTTTAAAAGTGAAAAATACATTTAGTTAAAACAAACTCCCTCCAAATTTAGGGAACCACAAATTTTAAGAATAAAAATGCTTCTTTCGGTGTTATCTTCCCTCCTGCGGTTTATAGGTGACAACTAATAAAGCATTTGATACTACAATAGTTTTCTATTTTCATTTTTTTTCAAAAAGCACAATTTTTTTTTTTTTGAAATATTATTTTTCCAAACATGCAGAAACATTTTATAAACAAAAATCAGAAAATCAAAAATTACAAATTTCCATCTTATTTATTTCTAAAAAACAGAAAGTGATACCAAACCTTAAATTTTAGTCATAAGCAAACAACAAAACCGACAGCCCGTGCAAAATATATGATTAAGAGAATTCCTTGTTGAAACAAATGAGAAGAAATCCATACCTTTTAAGTGTTTTTTTTAAAAAAAAAAAGATAAACCTGAACAACCAAAAGAAAAGGTTCTTTTAGATTATTGTTGCCAAAAAGTATATCATCAACGAGAGAGATCTAAAATGCTTCATTTAGTGTTTTGAGTTGGTTAATAAAATTCAAGGAGATAATAAAGCTAGTAAATAAATAAAATTTTGCTGCACAGTGTCCAGAAATGGGTATGAAGAAGAAGGAACGCATTCTGAATTATCAACATCCAAAACAAATGAATGAAATAAAAGTAAAATGAAAACTATGTTCATCTAAATATTTTGCTTTTTACTCAATGTGATTCAGTTTCTGCATGCCAATGCTGTTTTCCTTGACAGGAGCGTCAAGATAAATCACTCCCTCTGCATTCACATCACAGGCAGCAGAAGTAAGAAACTAAGTTTCAAAATTAAAAATAGTTAGCAAAAGTAGAAGCCTATGTTTTAAAACTAATTGCTTACAACAGACAGTATTACCTTCTGTCGCTTGAAATGCATAAATGGCCTCGCCTGCACATGAAAAAACATGCTTACTTGAAATGCATAAATGGCCTCTGGATCTAACAAAAAGTAACACAACTATAAGATCGAAATCAATGATCTTTGCCCTTTGGCCCCCTCTTTTCATATTTTTCTTTGCCTATGAATTGCTGGCTTGTACATGCTCCTCTCCCCTAATCTAAAAATTAAAGCATCAAGCTCCTTATTGATTCTTCAAATTTCATGGCAGACTATGCGAAAACATCAAAGATTTTGACTTAATAGTCCACTGGTGGAACTATTAGTGCAAGCCAGTAGTTTAACCCCTTGCTCCCCCACCTCCCTTCCTTCGCTCCAGGTACCAAAAATAAATATCCAAAATTCTATATCAGAAATGCCAAACATTGAATTGAGGGGGGAAAAAAAAAAAAAAAGAAGCACACTTGCCTCTGTTGAAGCTTCTTGAATTACTACCAGCATCTCTCCTTGAAGATGCAGTGTCTGACCCCAAGGCTACATTTTGAGCTATGAATGGCATAATTTGACCAAGCATGTTAGACAAGAAAGCTCCTTCATTACCCACCGATGGAATTACCATCGCCCCTTGTGGATTAACCTCAGACTCATGTGGCGTATAATTTGTAGCCCCAATCTAACAGTTAACATCAGCAACAACATTGATAGGGTTATGATCACTTGATAACTGAGAATTGGCAGTGCCATCCAGAATTTCAGAATTCATTTGAACAATCCCACAGAAGAATGAGATGAACGAGAATATGTTGCCCTAACCAGAGCAAGGATTGCAGCAACCACAGTTCTAATAGGCACTACCCGCACTTCAGACACCCTCATGGAAGGTGGATTCACTGAGGATGCAGAAGTAGCTCGATTAGTAGAATTAGCACCACCAGAAACTGCTAGGTTGGTTTCTCCAGTGGATCGCTGGCTGTTTGATTCCCTTCCATTCTCATTAACCAAGAGCACAAATAAACCTATATAATTTTCAGATCAAGAAATTAGGAAAGTTTAAATCACTTAAAAGAAACACACACAAAAAGGCAATGATGACAGCAAGGGATGCACCTATATAGCAACGATCAAACACAACCAACATCATCAAATATCCAATAAACTCACATATAAAGCAGCAAAACAAATCAAAGGTGAAACTTTAAGTGATGAACAAGCACTTCTAATGCAACGGGCCAATCAGAGATTATAACATTCCATCAGATTTTTCATAGCTTTTTAAGCTCAAAGTTTCCAAATGGATAGGCACCTGTCCGAATCCTTATGTCGGTATTCATTCCTTGTGACTTCAGCAATTCCAAATGGGCTTGTCCCAAAATATGTCGGCTGTTCATGATTTTTCAGGGAAACAAGCAGAAGGTAGCAAAAAGGAAGCTGATTAAAGATGGTATGAATGCATATAGAAGGATGATAAAAGAAGATCGATAATACCACCTGAACCATCATAGGATTTGGACCAGAAGAGGATATATATACAGGAGGTCCAGCATTTACTACAGCACCAGCCCAAGAAGGAACAAGACAGCTCATTATCATCATTGAGAAGATTTCTGAACGCCACTTCACATGCAGGCAATTGATATGGAGAGATGGGAAAAAGGAAGAGCTAATGCTTGTAATTTCACAAAAGAAAATTGAAATCTGCAATTGCAAATGGGAAATTCAACAAACCGGTGTTTGTCCCAGTTGTAACATCATTATCGTTCGCCCAAGGTCAAATATCAAGGCACCTAAATTCTGCAAAACTGCTCCTGATCTAAGACTGTTCGTCTGAATGCTCATCGGAATGGATGGATTTGTAACATTTGATTGCTCCTCTAGTTGTTGTGCAAGATGCTGCAGGGTAAAATATAGGTCAAAGAAAAGTGTTACCACAAAATTCACATTTTTATATGAGAAATGAGAATTGTAGGAGAGCTTTCTTCTGCAACTGCTTCCATGCTCCCTATAGTCATTCCATTGAAGGAGAAGATCCATATGTCTAGGTTTGCAGGAAATGAATTTCAACCCTTCCAAAGTAAGCTTTGAAAAAGTTAACCAAATAAAGACACATTAGCTGCTAATCAATCATCAACAACTTAATGCAGGACTCCTGCATTGAAGGAGAAGATCCATATGTCTAGGTTTGCAGGAAATGAATTTCAATCCTTCCAAAGTAAGCTTTGAAAAAGTTAACCAAATAAAAACAGATTAGCAGTTAATCAATCTTCAACAACTTAATGCAGGAGCCTTAATGTCATATGTGGACCAAAGCCTGCAGGATCAATGATAACCTGAAACAATTGATTTAGTCCCACTTGAACATGTCAAATTGAAATGATAGTATCACTTGGCTCACTTAGATTTAGAAACTTTGTGATGCATGAGGAAGTTTTCTGAAACATAAGCACATACAAATAGGAAATCAGGGATTTGTTATCAACAATTGTCGAGTTGATGATAACACTTCTGCTAAGGATGCTCGCCTAGCAAGCCCATTTTGGCCAACACTTGAAAGGAGGCCAGTGCCTGTGTTTTGTACATTTCTGCCATGATTTGCAGCTGTATGAGAATTGTTGCTATCACCCCCTAAAACCAATAAAATTTTCAAGAATTTGTGCCAGAATAATGGCTGCAACTCTGCATGATCAGGGACAGATCCAGAAATTTATACCAATACGGGCAATATATGCATTCTTCACATGGACACACACACACACACATATATATATAGTGAGATGACATACTTTTTATATGATAAATATTTGGCATTGCTATTGAAAAAATCTGATTTTGAGACAAAAAATACAAGTGATTTTCTCTTCTAATTGATTATAACTTTTCTCAACGTGAGTTTTATGAGTAAAAAATTTAATTTTAAAAAAATTTTATCTTTGAAACTTTTATCAACAGCAATTTTTTAGTTATAAAACTTATATTCAAAACATCTATAATCAATATGAAAAAGAATCTTTTGTATTTTTTTGTCTCAAAATCAAATTTTTTAAATAGCAATGGCAAACATGCTCACATGTCATGAATATCAACTATTTCATATTATGTTATCTTTTTCTCACTAAATTAATAAAAATTAAAGTCATACATGGAACTGCATGTTATGGTTCTTAAATAACTCAATCTAAATAACCATATTAAGTTCATCTAAGGGTATATTACTTCCAAAAAGTATAAGAATGGAATGAATTTAAAATAAAAGCCGAGGGAAAATATTTTTTTTTATGTTAAAAACAAGTTCATGTACTTAAATTAAATGGAAAAAGTAAGCAAATCTTGGAGCATGAGGCAAATAAATATTTTTTTTAGTGTGGGGCATTCAATTTATTGTATAAAAAAAATAGAATTTTCATATAATATCAAAAAAATTTTGGCCAGCAGTGGGGCATGTGCCCCCACATTGGACCCATCCCTGTGCATGACAATACAAAGGAATGTATATTGACAAACCATTAGCCCCAAATTCATGTCTCAAAGAATCAAGATACTGAGACAAAGTTGTCAAGGAATCAGGAACTACCTGCAGAAACAACAAATTATTTTAATTTCTTAAATCAAGCAAATGTATCTCATGTGTGAAGGGAATGTGTTCCTACCTTCGATCCAAAACTAGTTGGAGCTGCCTATAGAAGTCCTTTTTCATTGTTCCATGTTGTTTAAAGCAAAATTCTACGAGATCAATGTGATATTTATTATTAATCCTCCTGGTGTGTTGTTTTTAATCTACCTCTTCTATTTTCCTAATACTTGAATTTCACTCTTCCACATCAGTACATTGTACATAGCCTAATCATTTTCTTACGAACTGCACCAATTTCACGGGCATGCTGGTTCTCAATACCCAAACTCACTACCATATAAAATATAATGGTCTAGTTGTGGATTCGACCTTAACTTGGATCTAACATAACTGTTGCAAGCTTGAAAGAAAATGAGAGTGCAATAGTTTCGCAGCCAGTATAAAGAATCACATCACATCTAAAATAACGAAAACAATATCTATTAAGCTTAAAAGAAATTGCAGGTGCACAAAGAAAACAAAGAGTTAAGACGTACAGGAGACTGCAAAATTGCTTGATTCTGTTGTTGTCCACTAGAATCTCCTGAACCACTATTAGTCGGCTCCTGACAGAAAACATCTAGCTGCAACAATGTATTAAGTAGAGAGAAAGATTCAAGTCCTCAAGTAGCATTTCAAGGCCTGAGGAGCTCAAAGGATGATACAGTAGTAGGAGCTTTAATTTATACTCAAATATTCGATGATGGGAACATAGATATTCAGGGAGAGAGGAAAAATTGGCAATGCTTTAATTACGATATCATTCCATACCTCAACATGAGCCACATTGGTCAACAAATCAATCAATTCATAAGCAAAAGTCCAAAATGCACTGATTGACTACAAACATACTGGATGAGAACGACAATTTTTTTTTTTCCGTAACATCATTTGCAGGGTAAAATGTGGTTACCTTTAGTCCAAAGAACTTGCACTACGAAAATGAGCTCAATAGCAAAGCCATCGAGCCATTCTAGAGTGGTTGGTTTGTTTAGTAGTATAATACTAACATATTTACCATAAGATTAACACCTTCACTACTACTTCCAACACCCATAGAACTGAGAAAAGCCGAGATGATCTGTTTGCAAAGACTAGCAAGCAAGAGAAGAACAAGAATCATATGGACATGCTTTTGAACTTATATGCATTGCATGGAGCTAAAAGCTAATTCAATTCGTAAGTTGTAACTCCAGGACTCACCTGATTAAACGAGGGAAGTCCATCTCTATGTTCCAAAATATTGAATACTTCAACTAATACACTTGGATCTGCTTGAACACCTTGACTGTTAAACGCACTTGAGGTATGATCATTTGCTGGAAATGACATCAAGTATATTTTAAATATTCTGGTAAAACAATGGTGCAACCTTTTATAGATGCAATTGGCAAGAGTATTAATCACGATACCCTAATGCGAAAGAAGAAAAAGAGTGTTCAAATTTATAAATAGTCTAAAGAATGATAAAACAAGAGCAACCAATGATTTTCTTATGTTTCCTGAAGGTGTTATGCAAATTTGTTCTGTATGACTTTTCTTACAAATGTATATATAAAAGCCAATGTGTTATATGCACACTTCAGTGAAATTTCATACGTGATGACCGAAGGTCCAATCCAAAATATAAGAAGTAAAAAATAAAAAAAAAATACTATTAACTTGTGTCATAAAATCAAGCTGAAAGGCAACCTTGAATCACAACTAACCTGAATAACTATTAGGAAGCCTATCTGATGATGAGGAATTGGTCGTCTAACAACCAAATGCAAAGTGTGACCAGCTTCCACATCTAAATAAATGTAGCAGGAAACTTTCCCAAATCAAACTGAAAATATAATTCACATGACATAAAAAGCTATCTTTGTAGAGATATAAAACTTTCTATTTAACATGCACAGGCTTCAAGCATTACATGATTTATCTACAATAAAATATGAATAGGCAGGCTTTAATTACTTGAAAAGGTAAAAGAAATCAAAATGAAAAACAGATGCAAGGGTTACTACGTATAAAAAAATTAGGGCCGCCAATGGGACATTGATCCACAAATCTATATACATCTAAGGATACAGAAACTGAAAATTGCAAGGATATGGTGGAATGCAAAAGTAAAGTATTTTACATGAGAAAATGGGAAAATTCTCATTTGACAAATTAACATCAGCCATGGTAGAGAAGAATAAGCCCAATGAGTTATTCAAGGTAATTATCAAATTCAAAAGGATACGGTATGCCGAGAGGAGCTGATCATCCTTTAAGACTCTTCCACAGCATATGAGGCGTTGTTGTTCAGATAGCACACCAGTAACAGCAGTGATTTGTTCCTTCAGTTCAGGCACTGGGACCTGTACAACACAGGGAGCCACATAGAAGACAAAGCAACACGGCATATACATACCTGTAGCATAAGAAATGATTATTCACAGAGAAAAAGCACATTATACTTACACATTTATATACACACAAAGAATACATTTGTGAGTCTAAAGTTTTGATCTTTATGTCAACCTTTGCATCAGAACAAGTAGTCCCACAATTCCCATAAGCCATAACTCGATAACCACTAGAATCCCACTTTTTCTTCAAAACATGAACAATGACTGAAATCGCCTCAACTAAAACTGCTAAAACAAAGGAACATAATTGAATTTCTGAAACTTACAAAGAAAATAATTCAAAAATATGTCAAGCAGTGTATGATCCTTAGTCTCTTTGTAAATGAGATGTTGCAATGCATCTAGCAAAAGGAAAAAGAAAAAAAAAAATTCTAGCAGGCAGATTGTTGCTCGAATCCACTTACCAAGAATATATGATGGCAAGTTGTTTCCCAGTGATGCACCAGTCTCCTATTTAACTTGAAGCCAACCAACCACTATGAAAGTCAAGCCCATTATCTAGATATTGTGTGTGCGCGCGCGCGTGTATACATGATGAAATACATGATGAAACTTAAAAAGTTACGAGTTTTAGCTAGCAACCTCTAGCCCGTGACAGAGCCATAAAAAACATCATCTAATATAGATATAGCCCAGCAAATTTTAAATTAAAAAGATGAAACCTTTAAATCCACTATTTCCTAAGTATTCTCTATATCCAACTAAACGTTTAAAAATAATACTGAAACGCTAATATTTTCTTGTAAATGGTTCTTACTTAGTGCAGTGAGGGGCAAACAAAGTAGAAAAAGGAAAAGAAAAAATCAAGAAACGAAATAAAACCCAATAAACTTTAATGACCAAGCATTCACAAACTGGAACCCTTCAATTCAACTGTGTCGATACTCAATAAAGAACTTAACTTTTTAGTTGGATAAATTCCCATTTTGTATGCTGCTGCTAAATTCCCATTAACGGTAGTCGTAGCAGCAGTGATTTTAGCATTGCAAAACAACAAATCATCAATTTCTAGGGTTTTAAGAACCACAATAGTAACAAAATCAATACTCAAAAGCAAAAACCAAAATTGCATCCATAGCCAAGGATGCACAGATAGATACATGCATGGGTCATATGATGGATTGGATGCTAAGGTCTATAAGGAGAGTTGCTTCATCTGAAAATGGCTTCAAGTACAGACTAAGATTTTTTTTTTTTTTTTTCTGGTACTCAGGGATTAAGATATTTGACAGACAGGAGTTTAAGGAAATTTTTTTGTATAGAAAATGGCTTGTTCCTGATTTTTGCTGTGCTCTGTGGATTCCTTTTATTTAAACGTTTCGAGTAAGATCTATATTGGCCGCTGGATAAGATTACTTTTTCTCTATGCTGTTGAGGCCGTTCGATATTTTTATAACCTAAATACTGTATAAACACGTTACGCGAGAACAATTACTTTGAAAGTAGTATTTTAAACTGGTCTCGATCTGAGACCAAGGTGCTGAATTAATGATTTGCTAAATAATATATCATTGAAAATTTCTTGAAGCTGCCCATTGAATACCTTAATAAATTTTCGATATATAAATATATATATATATAGTACAATTATTATGTTTAGTGAATATAAATTAAATATGTTAAAAAATTTTGAATTAATTTTTAATTTTTGATAATATTTAAAAAATATTGAATTAATTTTTAATTTTTTGACAGATATATATTATTTTTATATTATAAAAGAATTATTTAATATCATATCGTTAAGTATTTTTTTTTCATGAAATGAGATCAACAATAAAGTTTTCATCTTCATCTATTCAATGCACATAATTTCAGAAATGATAAATGCATTTACGAACTTAATTCGGTTAAAAGAATATATGGATCTAGTCGAAAAATATTAATTTGTTAATTTATTGATTAATACCACTTAATTAATTTTTTTAATGTCATAATTATTCGTTTATAGAAGTAACACTGTATCCTAAATTCCCCTGCCTCCAAAACCCTGTAATGCCATTCAAAAATATCCTCAATTCATGTCTTCTTTTAATTATCATCATTACAATGATAATAACTATTATTACTATTTCAAAAAAAAGCTATTAGTATTACTTTTTACATAATAATTACCACTTTTTCTATTTCATAATATTTATTTTTTATGTACTTAGATTTAGATTAAAAAGTAATTAAATAGAAATAATTTCAATCGATATTGACTAATATATCCTTAATTATCTTTAATAAAAACTTTACACTAATGCTAATCATAAAGTATTTAATTAAAAAAATGAGACGATGATGAGGGTAAATTTAAAAAATAAATATTCAATATTATATTGATAATATAGAATGATAGTTATATTAGAATAAAAAAAAATTAAAATGATATATATTGTGAAACGGTTGAGTATTTCTTTTATTATCATTAATATTGATATTATAGTTACTATCATTAATCTCTCTATTTCTATTTTTCTCTCCAGATATATGCATAAATTGGCATAAAATAAAAAACTCAAGAACCTGATTATTCACTTCACTCTCATTCATTTCATAACTCAAGTTTTGTCATGGTTGAAAAATTTGGTATGATTTTGAGATGGTGTCCATAACATTGAAAGTTTAATTTTTATTGAAGAGTCTAATCTACATTGGTTGGTGGCAAAATGATGAAGATGGCTGCGTGGAAAAGGATCTAAATTGAAGATGAACATGCGAAGAAGGGTTTGGATTGGAAGTTGTTTTCTTTAAAAAAAAAAAAAAAAAAACAAGGATGGAAGTTGGAATATTTATTAATTATTGAATGTTACGAGTAAATATGAAAAAAAACTGCACTGATGAGAAAAAAAAAATGATTTTTTATGGTATTGAGATTTTGCTAATGAGCTAAAGGATATTTATAGTTTCTAAATTAGCAACGTTATTAATAATGATAAATTGATGTTTACATGATCTAATAAAGTGGGAGAGGATGAGATTGAGTATATTATTTTCTTAAAGAAGATTTATTTCTTAATTATTTGATTATTTTCTTGATATTGAGTGATAAAAATGAGAAATAAATACTAGGTAAAGAGAGAGAGAGAACTGAAAAAAAAAATATTAATGGGTTGGATGGAGAAAATAGAGTTATAAGCATACGTATGTGAAACTCATGCTCCTTTTAATATTCAAATAAGTATTCAATAAGTTAAAAAAAAAAAGTACTGAATTAATTAAAATAAAGATGAGACATTAAAATGATTAATTACAAAAAGTTCAAAAGCAAGGTATGCATTTGGCCTCAAAAAACATCCATTTCGATTCAATTTGATGTTGATGGGATATTTTGGGTGGACATGTATTATTACATATTCATGAGAAGCATTTAAAAAGATGAGATAAATTAAATTAATTATATGATTACAGAAGCTAATTGTTTAGGAATAACATGACAAGTGACATAAAATTTGATTAAATTTTGTTTATATTTCATTTTAGTTTAGTAATGTGATTGGAAAATCATCAATGAATAGCACAAATTTAATTACGGAATAGATCTCTAAAATTAATAAAAATATAGAGTTATGTGAGACAATTCATAATGAAAATAGCATATGATTTTGAAGTTAAAAATTAAAATATTTCTAATATTATTTTAAAATAATAATAATAAAAAGGAGTGTGGTTGGATGAGTTTGGACTTTGAGCATCATCACGTCCTTTCCTTTTCGGGCCATTGAAGATGGAAAACCAAAATCCCCCGTTTTTGTTTTTGTTTTGATGTAAATGTTTGTGAAGTGTAGGCCCTTAAGATGGTGTTACTGGGCTTTCAAAATATCCATCTTTCTTAGACAGTTATTATTTTAGTGAATATGAAAACCTTTTTTTTTTTTGTTGACTATTTAATTTTTCCAATAGATAAAATATAATTTACTGAGTAGGTGCTTAATAAATATAATTTTTCTTAAGAAAAGTTTACAAATATTACTTAAATTAGTACATAATTATTTTATTAATTTTTTTAATGCAATAAATATATTTGTTTTAATAAATTAATAATTTTATAGTACTTCAACTGTTTCAAATTAGATATAATTTTTAAATATAATTTATAAAAATGACTATACATGTCGTTTTTACCCTTTCTTTTTCATAAATAAATGACTATATTATAAATGTATACATGTCATAAATAACATGTCATTTAAAAATTATTTTAAATTATGACATGTCATAATTTATTAAATTTTTAATAACATGTCATAATTTAATACCATATTTTATAATAATTTTTAATAACATGTCATAATTTAATTATGAAAATAATTAATGAAGAATAATATAGTCATTTATTTATACAATAATATTTATTAAATATAATTTTTAATAAATATATAAAAATTTTAAAAAATATATATTGTAAAATCGAGAGAGTATAATTTTTTTGAAAATTAATAAATAAATTAAATATGAAATAAATATATTTTATAAGATAAAAATATAGAGAGTATCAAAAATCTCCCCTTTCAAACGAAGTAACATGTTTTATAGAATTACAGCCTTTTCCTTAAAAGTGGTCCACACCAACCCAATAGTCCAAAATTTTGAGAAGGCCTGTTTATGCATGGCTAAAGGGTAACAAAAAAACTGACATCATACAATAATACATTACCTTTTTGACTTTTGAGACTCATCTCTTTCTCTCTCTTTTTTTTTTTTTTAATAGAAAATATGGAGTAGAACAAATCAATGGAAGAATTATCTTTGTATGTATCCTCCAAAAGTCTTGACCATAATGGTATTTTGAAGATTATCAACTTAGGTACATTTGCCAAATTTATGAAAATTAAAAGTGATCATTAGATTACTAAGTCATGTGAAAAAGGTCGCATTTATCAATGACTAAATAATGATACCCATTCCATAAAAATTTTTAATAGTCTACTTTTTGTTTAGGCATATTAAAAAAATATAGATGATATAGTTGAAATAGTTGGTTTTATATGTTTTTTTTCAAATATATTTTTATATTCACATTAAAATAAATAACGATAATTATTTTTAGAATTATTAACTTTTTAATGTAAAATTAAAGACAATTAGTATTGTAATAGGCATGAAAATATTGATGATTTTGTTGTTTGTTAGTTGTTGTAATATGAGTGGTCTTTTAATTTTAGCTTAGTAATGATTAGGATTTTTTATTCTCCATGTATATTGATAATATCAAAAATTAATTTTGTTTGATTTTCCAACAAGGGCATTAAATATTTGATATTTATAAATTTTTTATAACAATGTAATTTCTCTTTGTTTTATAATATATGTCGTTTAAGGTTTTTGCATATATAGTAAAAATTGTATTTAATAAGTGTTATTATATATAAAAAAGATTATGTTGCTCTCAAATAATTATTTTTATAAATTATTATGCAATCTAAAAAAATAATTATTATGAAAAAGATGATAGAAAAAATTAATTAATGTTCATTGATAATTGTAAAATGTCGAGTATTATGAATACAAATTTCACTCTAAAACGTCAACTATTTTTGAACAAAGAAAGTATTAAATAAAGTTATAATGGATAATTAATGAATTAATTATAACATAAAAAATGAATTATATTTTGAGACGAACAAAAAAAGAAATCTCAATTGAAATTTGAGAGAGAGAGAATAATAAATAAAGAGTACATATAATTGTAAATGTTGCAACGTAATATTAAACCATAAAAAATTATCCAATTAGACAGAAATTAATTTGTATCAAATATCTGAACATTATAGTTTCATGAACGACATCATATTAAAATGCTATTATTAATAATTTTATTAATATATATAATTTTTTCTATTTAAATAAATTTTATTTTATTTTAATAAATTATATATATAATTTAAAATTTTATATGATGATGTAGAATTCATCACAATATAGCAAATATATTTATCTTAGAATTTGCTTTCACCAATGCTTAATTGAAGAAGAAAAGAAGGCGGGAAATAGAGCCATTTATTTGTATCATTGAAAGCCAAGAAAAAAGGCGTAATTTATGGTCTCGTCTCGAGATGGAAAATGGAGGAAGCAGTGGGAGATGGGTTTATTGGGGAGCGCGCTCTTTCAATGGGCCTACGATCCAGTTGTTTTCCACTTTCCCGCGCCTCGACTCCCATTTTCATGTTTCATACGGCCCCATTATTTTTTATGATTTTACCGCTGCCTTTCCATATCGTTTACTATGGCCAAATTCATCATGCTATCCCTAAATTTTACATGAAACGCCCATCAGCACTCTTCACTTTTATTTTATTCCATTTGCCTTCTTATTTTTTATTTTTAATCCTTTCAACTCTTTATTTTTTTAACCTAATATATATGTTCTCAGCAATTAAATAAAGGTGTGATACACACAGTCTGCTAATATGAATAGCAATAGTATTTCTTTTTACATAATCATTTAACTTTGATTATTTTATTTTATTTTATATCTAATAAAACTATAAGTTATCAAGAAAATTTACAAATTATTTATGGAGATAAATTTATTTTTCAATAAATTAATTCATTGACAAATTCATTTATTACTCTTTTTATGTGTTAATTTACATTCATTATCAAGACTCCAAATATGGTATAGAAATAATTTAAATTTTAATATGAAAATTCACTTCATTAAATAAAAAAATTGCTTCGACATAGATTTTTTTGCTATACATTTAATGACTAAGTACAACAATCAATAGCATAGAAATAACCTAATATTTTCCATCTCATGAGTTTTTCAGAGATAATTATGATATAGGTATCAAATCAAACAATTATAGCAAAATTTATCTTTTTCCAAATTTTATCATACTTTTTTTTACCCTCTATTATGGTGATTCGTGATAAGAAATTTGTAGAACAATTTCTGTTCGTAAATTATACACATATCGTTTATATATTTTTAGAAGTTGTTTGATAATAAATAAATTTCACGTATCTAACAAATCTAAAAGTAAAAAACAATAATTTTATATTGAATCTATATTATTTTATTTTTTATAATCGTCACACTCATAAATTTTCAATTCTAACTCAATACTAATTGTAATTTATAATATTCATCTATTATTTAATAATAAAAATTAAAATATGGCTGAGAAGAAAAACAATAACTTTGATTTATATCTCAAACTCAATGAGCTATTAATAATAATTTTTGCCCATGAGCATTATCCTTTTAATTTTACTTTAATTTATGTCTTTATTTTCATCAACGAGCTTAATAATGGATAAACAAAAATACGATAAAGGTTGAAATAGTTAGGAGTTGATGCAATTCAATAAAAAGAAAAAGAAATTATTAAATTTTAAATGAGATGGATGAAAATGAATTAGTGGCAGTAAAATTTAAAAAATAATCTTTTGTACTTTACTATTTTATTGAAGAGTAGAGATGGATCGTATAACTTGAAAGAGAAAAGAAGAGATAGAGAGAGAGATTTTTACTATAAAATATATATTTACACTCTATGTTTTAATTAAGTAAATAAAAAAGGTATAAAATAAAAGATAAAGAGCCAAATTGGTTGACATAACTATTAAGAAGGCAAAAAGGCATTCTAATAAAATTTCAGGGGCCGCTAATGCATTTGGCCCATCGTCATTTGACTTGCAAGTAAAGCTCATCAATCCGTTTCTTTTTGTCCTTTGCATTCATTCAACTTTAGTTTTTTTATTTTTTATTTTTTTAAAGGTTTTCAATATTAGTAATTTAAAAAAAAATAAGGAGTAAAATATAAATAAAAGTTAATTAATTATCTTTATATATTATTTTTTAATATAAATGGGAGTTGATGAGATTAAATATTTTATAATGAATAATATCATAAACAGAATTAAAATTTTATTTAATTAATTATTCATTTCTTATTTATTTAGTTAAACAGAATTAAAATAGATTATTCACTGTAAAAGTTAATTAAATCAAACATCTGTTTTTTTAATTTAAGTCGGAAGATAAATAATGAATAAAAAAATTTCAATTAATCTATATCAATTAATTCTATTTTTAAAAAACTTATAAACAGAATAAAATTAATTAATTTTTCTTTGCATTCGACGTTATATCTTTCACTCACTTAATTAATTTTTTCCCATCTTAAAAAAATTTCATGCAAAATCTTAATTAAACAATTTTAAAGGTTCATTGATACACATAAATAATCTATCTATTTATTGATTGCTGTATTGGACATGGATTGCAGATTTTGCAAGAAAATGTTTACAATATTCGCCACAAAATTGTCCGCAAAATTGTTATTTTTTTGTTCCCAAATACAGTTCTCCCTTTCAAAAGCTTACAACAAAGAAAAACTCTATTGAAGAACTTTCTTTCTTTCTTTCTTTCTTTCTCTCTTTCCTGACTCTGTCTGTGTCATGATGTTATGTCACAGGTTTCTCTTATTTTCCCTTCACCTCACCTTCCTTGTCTTGTCTTCTTCAACATCCTTCTCACACGGTGCTAATACTCACTTCTACTCCTTCAGTGCTCAACCTCCTGCAGGTACACCATTTTCTTTTTTTCTTCTGTTTGGTTTTTAAATGCTTCTTTAACCTTCGTTTGGTTTACAAGAAAAATGCAGGGAGGAAAAAAGAGGGAAAGTGGTTGTCCATTTTTGTGTTCATAAAGGAAATGTAACATCTGTTTGTCCCCACTTAATGTAGTACTTGTTACAAACTTATTATCTTAATTAATGCAAGATTTCTTGTCTCTTTTTTTTGTTTCTTCGAATCCTAAACAATTTTAGCTAATCCCTTAAATTTTCTCAGCTACAAAGCAGAAGATATGAAGTTTACAGATGGTATTTTTACTGATTTTCCAACTAACAGGTAGGGAAAATGAGGCAAGATATGAAGTGGGGTTCTTGTCTTTCAGTAGGAGGGCTGTTGTGGAGGCTCCTATTAGTGAACCCGTTGAGAGCTCAACACTTGTTTTAGCTCCAAGGAGAACTTACAGAAAAGATCCTCTAAATGGGTTCAAAAGATATACTGGAGGATGGAATATCAGCAATCGCCATTACTGGGCTGTAAGTTCTTCAATCATATCATAAACTGCATTTTCTCTTTTAGGTGCTTCATTTTGTAACATAATTGTGATAGATATTGTAATATGTACTGTTTCAGCCTTAACTTCCACTTATCAATTTTGGGTCTTAGAGTTCTAGCTCAGTCTCAGACTTTGTGGGAAATGAAATGAATTAGATCATTAGTGTGGTTAGGATTTAGATGGAGGTCACATTTGTTAGTAGAATTCGTAAAAATGGTTAAGAAAATACAAAAATCTGCCTTTCTTTTAAAAAAAGAAAAATGTGTTCAAGGAACACTACTAAGTTTAACGCAATGATATAAAGAAGTTTTTTTTTTTAAAAAAAAATATATTATGCAAGTTATTCAAAATAAAATAACTCTCCTGATTTTATCGAATTTCAAATTCTGGTAAACAATATGAAGTTAGCTTCTTATATGATGTAACAATGATCATATACACAAGAAACATGAAATATAAATTGTCTTTTTTGTTTCATCGGTTGTGCATTGGTTAGATAGGGTCTTGGTCTGTCACCTGGTTGCATATAGGCACATGTAATTTCTAATCATACTTTTTCAACTGGGCTTCCCTTATTTTGAATTAACCACATTCTAATATCGTGCATTTAGTTTTACCAATTTTTTGAGATTTATCTGTTAACTGAGTGTTGTTTGAATGCAGTCTGTAGGTTATACTGCAGTTCCCCTGTTTTCCATTGCTGTAGCATGGTTTTTGGGCTTCGGGCTGTGCTTACTGCTCGTCTGCATCTTTTATTTCTGTTGCAGAAGACAGTCTTATGGCTACTCTCAAAATGCCTATGCTCTCTCTCTTCTGTTTCTCGTTGTCTTCAGCATTGGTGCAATGTAGTTACCTCTTCCTCGCTTTCTGGCTCTGACTTGCATTCAGAATTGCATACTAATGTCTCATTCTGTGTTTACAGCATTGGATGTGTAATCCTTTATACAGGTCAGGGAAAATTTCATAGAAGCACAACAGAAACTTTGGAGTATGTTGTCAATCAGGCAGATACTACAGTCCAGAAACTAAACGATGTGTCAAGTTTTCTTGCTTCGGCGAAGCTAACTGCAGTTGACAAAGTTTTTCTACCTTCAAATGTCCAAACTGATATTGACCAGATTGAAACAAAAATTAATTCTTCCGCTAGCATCCTTGCTGATCGAACAGTGCAGAATTCAGATGACATACGTGATCTCTTGGATTCTGTGTAAGCGAGGGATACTAAGACTTCATCCCCATGTTTCACTGGTTTAATGTTTTGAAAGATATACTTCAATCATAAAATGAATGTTTTAGTATTCATGCAGGAGACTGGCATTAATTGTTGTTTCTGCTATTTTGCTTCTCCTAACATTTCTTGGATTCTGTAAGTCTTTTCAGTTTACTTGATAAACTTTTTATTTTGCACTTGTATATTAATGATTGGATTTCTGTGCTTCAGTATTTTCAATTTTCGGCATTCAAGTGCTAGTGTACGTGTAAGTGAGATAAAAGATATATTCCGTACTTTAATCGGTTTTATCCAAATTGTGCTATTTACTAAATTTGTTATGCTTTGTAAAATTGTCGCAGCTTGGTCATTGTTGGATGGATACTTGTTGCTGGAACATTTATTCTGTGTGGCACTTTCCTTCTTCTCCATAAGTAAGTAGCTTGCTCCATAACCATGGATGGTAATTCCAATATATTTCTTCTTCATATGCAAGTCTATTGGATAAGAATTGAACTCTCTACACTGCTGAAAAAAAATGTTAAGATATCTGTCTTATAGATTGAAATTGGTTCTGATACCACAACTGGCATTCAAGCTGAAAAAGAACAAGAAATTGTCCCATTGATGGTTTCAAACGCATAGAGATGCCCGATTTGTAGTTACTACTCACATTTTCTTGTTATTTATAATCCATATCGCTGAACTTCTAACTGTTGTTTTCTTGGGCTAGTGTGACTGGGGACACTTGTGTGGCAATGAATCACTGGGTGCAAAATCCTACTGCTCACACTGCTTTAGATGATATCCTACCCTGTGTGGACAGCGCAACCGCCCAAGAAACCTTAATGAGAAGCAAAGAAATCACTCTCCAATACGTGGATTTGATCAACTCAGTTATCACCAATGTTTCTAATATTAACTTCTCCCCCAACTTTCCATCAATGTACTTCAATCAGTCTGGTCCATTGGTGCCAATACTCTGCAATCCCTTTTACCATGACTTAACAGATCGGCCTTGCACTGCTGGTGAAGTAGACCTGAACAATGCCACACAGGTATCTATCAAAAACTGGCAAAACTAGAATATTTCAATAACTTATCTACTCTACATAAAATGTGAAAGGGATATTTAGCATTGTTGGTTCAATTTGGACAGGTATGGGAGAGCTATGTCTGTCAGGTTTCATCAACTGGTATTTGCACTACGACAGGACGTTTGACCCCTGACTTCTATAACCAAATGACTGTTGTATTGAGTTTGTGCAATGGACTGAAAGGTTATGCTCCTTTCCTGGTTGACCTAGAAGACTGCACATTTGTAAGGGAAACTTTTAGTGAAGT
>CATIWR010009981.1:0-12409 GCA_949677035.1 Omphalea diandra
TGCTACTGATATTTGTCAGTCATTCAGACGATCCAAAACGTATTTGTTGAGCTGTTTTATGTTTTCTAGTGGCTGCTGTCCATTCCACTCGCTCGCCCATTGATCTCATATGCTGGCGACTTTAGTGAAAGATCCACTCTGCACTGGCCTTCCTTTCTTGTTTCTTCGTGGATACTGGCTCATAGTCGAGAGGATTTTGGCTTCAATTATTCGGATACTACGTACTTGGTAGAAGTTGTATAGCTTGAGTTAGTGTTTATATATCATATGAATGAAATTGCAATCTTGCTTTTCCAAAAACACAAGTTTCATGATGACATAATTTTCTTTGACATTGGAACAGTACTTAAAATTAAATGGGTACCAAACGGAAGCAATTAGAGCAAGGGTGGAGTGATTTTAGAACTTTAAGGCCGCTGCGCCTGGCGGAGGCAGCAGCTTCTATCTATTTATTTAACTTTCTCTCCATGATTACATTTCACAGCTAATATATTTTTTCACACTCCCTCCATTCCAAATTTTCAATTCAGGTTTCTTTTTTCGTTCGTCCTAAAATATAGTTTACTTTTTTTTTTAGTATAGTTAATTTATTAGTTGCTTATTATACCCCCAACTTAATGCATTTCTATAAAAAATTTATAAACATCAAATATTTAATGCATTTGTTGAAAAATTAAACAAAATTAATTTTTGATGAATTTTAATAAATGAAAATTGTTTGGTACGTATTTTCAAAATAAATTTTCCTAATAAAAAATTTGAAATCTTGATTTGCTAAATTTATTTATTTGGTTTATATTAGCTAACTTTGCAATATTAATTATCTTTAATTTTAGATAGAAGAATTAATAATTTCAAAAATATTTATTACTATTTATTTTAATGTGAATGTGGGGACATTTAAAAAAAGTATATAAAATCAACTATTTAAATTATATTATTTATATTTTCTTAATATGTGTGTAAAAAAATGAGTGGAAATTTGTGACAGAAGAAGTATTATTCACTTAAGTTAAATGGCTTAAATGACCATTTCTTATATATATATATATATATTTCACATCTAATATGCATCAATGATTTGATTTTAATGCATTTTTTTTTATAAGTGATGAAAGGACGAGAACATTAAAAATTAAATAAAGTATCTCAACTATATATTGTTATTTTCACTTATGACTAACAATAAATATAGTTTAACTTATGCAATGACTATTTAATATAGAAAATATTAAAATACAGATATAAAAAAATATAATTTTATGAAATAGAAGATTGATATAAAATATTATAATATAATATATAATATTTTAATCAAATTAAAATATGTTCAAAAGTTAATTTATAAAAGTAAACAAATAAAATAAAAAAGAGATTTTTGGCTATCAGCTATTGTATTTCCTCCCATAAGCATCAAAAATTCAAAAGAGAAAAGTACTTTCTTTTTTAATTTTTTGGTCTAAATGATTCTCAATTTTTTAATTTCCAAGATGAAACTACAAGGGATTTTGACAGTTTTGTTTTAGCAAATGTAGTAGGAAGCCAACTTTATAAGGTTAATTTACTTTAGTCTTCATATATATATATATATATATATATATATATAAGAGAAAAAATAAAATAAAAAAATATAGTGTTCTTTCGTAGATGCTAAGATAGATGTATGCATTTTCTATTTGGTAGCCTCACATGACACCCACCGAGGTTATAATATGGCATTTCCAACTCAAAAGAACTAAAACGACGCCGCTTTGGTCCACAATTATTGTTCTCCTTTTCCACCACTTCTTCCCAACGGCTAGTTCCAAGTGACCGTTTAAGCACCCAATATTCAAAAACAGGTAAATAAACGAGCAAGCAAATGCATTAGCACATCCACATTCAATAACATTAAACAAAATTTCTAAACCCAGAAAAGAAAAAATCAATCTGAAACAAGTATTCTTTGAAATTGCCAAATCAGGGCTCTGGCAACCAACAAGAATCACTAATCTTTGGTTAACGCCAGTCGCTTATAGTTCAGCTCAAGAAACCAAGAATGGTGTACACATACACTCCAACATACTACTCCACTCTCCATGACTCAATCACCTCTCTTTGCAAGACTATCCTTCCTTTTTCCTTCAAGAAACGGCGGTTGCCTGCCACAGAACATCAGATGTCCAAGCTGCAATCTGATAACTTGAAATGGCAGCAAGATTCTTTCCACCAGATTTTGAACTTGATGGGGCTCCACAAAGAGGGGATCTTAGCTGAGAGTGAACTTTTGGCTTTTCGAACGCATTTGCTCGAGATCCTTATCGCTTCTCCAGCTGAACATGAACAGCCAGTCATATTAAGAGATAAGCTTGTCTTCTTGCAGGTAAAAGTTTCTAATTACTGCCTTTTTCGCTTTCAAGTAATTATTAATGTAAGCTATTTGTCTGTTGATGATTGGTAACAAAGAATGAGTTGCTTTTAGGTAAAATTAATTTTAAGGGAATTTCGTGGCAATAGTTGAATTTTCGCACTTCGGTAGAATTCATGAACAAGAAGAGTGTGAGAATTCATGAGTTGGTCTAAGTTTACATAACAGTTTTATCTATTGGCAAATGTGAGTGTGTTAATTTGATGAGTTTTAATTCTTATAGTAATATGTTACCTAAATTTAACTAAAATGGACTTGATCCGGATTTAGTTGTCTGAAACCTTTTTACTTAGTTGAGACAATTGATGACTATTTAACACTTAAATTCAGGTGATGATGGTGGTGATTTTCCATTTGTAGGAATGGAAACAACTTTTCTAGAGTGTTCTCCCATTTCTTTTTTATTGGTTAATTAGGCTCCGACCAACCTCATAGCCTAGAAAATGACCGAGGTACTACTGAATCAAAGCTCATTGCTCTTTTTTTTCCTTTCCTTTGGTTAGGAACTGCTCTATGCAAAATGTATATCAGAAGATGAGTACCATTCTTCAAAGAGACCTTTGATACAAAGGCTAGCAGTTCAAGGAGCAGAAATTGAGGCAAGGGATGTTGTAGTTGCTGGCCAAAAAGACCTAAAAGAGAATTTAGAAGAGAAGTGGTCAGTAATTGACTTAAAAGATGATAAAAGCTTGGCTGCTAAAGAAAATTTACACTCAAAAATCAAATCAAAGCCTAAATCAGCAATCAAGCAAATTAGAGCAGCCTCAGTTTTTGGCTATGGATCATCTAACAAGCAGATTAAACACAGAGAAGAGAAAAGTATATTTGAAATAGAAGCAAAATTCTCTTCTCCTGGCTTTGTTTGTAATGAGAAAGAAAACCCACTTTGGGATGGTCATTTGAGGAACAAAGAAAGTGAAACAAAGTCGATTCTCATGCAAGAAAGCTTACCAAATGAGTCCACAAAGGAATGTGGAAGCACTGACAAGGCAAAGAGGAAACTCTTTAGGACTATATTCCAAAGAGAGCAAAAGGAGGCTCATGGAGGCAGTGGCGAAGGAGGTCATGATTGTTTAAATTCTGAAGTTCAAGTGTCAAAATCGGCAAAAAAGCAATGGGGTTCTGTTGGGTTCAAGAAATGGAACAAAAATGATTCGGATGATGAGATTGTTCCTCTGCCTCTCAATACTGAAAGATCAGACTGTGAGTCATATTTAGGATCTTGCCACATTGTTACTGGCCGGCCCTTTGGAGAAGGGGCAGACACTAAACAGATCAAGAGGAAGCTCCACTCTAATGGTTCTCCTTCTGATTATTTCATTGATAAGGTTCTGATTCTATAATATATATTTTTTTTCATCAAGTTTCTTCACTTGTTATTTTGAACCTTTGTCTCATATCATGTGTGCATTTGTTTTGCAGGTTTTAGGAGATGAGATAAAAAAAGAACTCTCAAGAATTCAAACGGAACTCTGTACCACAAACCCCAGTCTTAAATTCTCGTAAGCATTTTAAACTGAACCTAAAAGCTGGTGGCTGTTTTAGTTTATGCATTTATGCATTTCTGATATGGCTCCTGTAGGGATGACCAAATGGAAGCAATTTCCACCAAGCTCCCAGTTGACAAAGCAGATCTGAAAAACTTCTTTCCCAAGTAACACTTCAGTTCATTAATTTATACAAGAGGAATACTCTTAGCGTCATTGAGTTTTTGTCTCGCTGTACATAAGCTCAGGAGTTTAAAACCTGATGCCTCATTTTCCCATTAAAAATTTTCGATGTGCCATGAAATGATACTAAGTATTGTATTCCCTTTAGGTCATGGTGTGATCGGTATGGAGACGTGGTATTAGATGTGGTGAGGAAAGAGTTCAAGGACCGCGTTGGAGAGATGGAGAACATGAGAAATGCTGCCAGAGAAAAGCACAGCAACTCAATGAGTTGGACAACGTTTGAAGATGTTGATGGTGAGAATTGTCACCCTAATCTCTTTGTCAATAATCATCATATTAGCAGCAGTAACAAGCCGTTCGAATATAATAATCCCTTCTCTAATGATTATGGCGAAAACGATGGAAATACGCTGAGATTTGAAGCATCTACTTTCCAATATCAAAATCCCTTTTGGTCTCCAAGGCATTGACCTTCTTTACTTGGATAGACAGGCAGAGAATGTATTCATATTGTTTACATTGGTATGTTTAAAGCATAGGGAAGTATTATTACTAGTTTATTTGTGTTTGTGATGGAAAGTCTGATCATGTATGAAAGAACACTGTTCTTCTCGAACTTAAGCATCTTTTGTTCTAATGGATATGAAACAATTCATGA
This sequence comes from Omphalea diandra, assembly GCA_949677035.1. Taxonomy (NCBI): domain Eukaryota; kingdom Viridiplantae; phylum Streptophyta; class Magnoliopsida; order Malpighiales; family Euphorbiaceae; genus Omphalea; species Omphalea diandra. The sequence continues at coordinate 4,739 of CATIWR010009981.1, forward strand.
AGAAAGACTGCAAACATTGTCATTTATGTAGGTTAATTGACGATTCCGACTACCATTATAGACTTTTGATGAATGCTAATATTCAGGTCTTAAGTTTCTCAACTGCATTGGTGGTGACATGGGCATTACGGAAAGATATAGTGTCCACATTGTATAATTCTTATAATTTTAAACAATAAAAATAAGGAGGCGTAACTACAAATGGGTAAGGCGTGCAGATGAAAATAATGCCAATGAGCTTGTCAGACAGAGGATGATTAATGTCAGGTAAGATTTTGTAACTTTTTATGTGTCTCTTAAGTTAATATAGGCCAGTAACGCATGGAGAGATTTCAGGAGTCAGAATTACAACAGCAAATCTACCTCAAATTGCTAAGAGTTGCACATCTTGTATTTATAAGGCTTGATGCATTTCCCAACGTGGAAATTCTATGGGAGAACTATAAAACTGGAACGATAAACTGAACCATAAAAACCTCATTTTCTTTTACTTCTATAAAAATCTGTATATATTGACAACTTTTAGGATATGATGTTACAACATGAAAAGTTTAAAATCCATGAATTGGGTTTAGCCCCAAAAAAAAAAAGAGAAAGCTACTACTTACATCTGTATGTACAATTCCATCAAACTGAAGAGATTTCAGAACTAGGAGCAGAAGCCTCGCTTGTAGAAACTGAAGACTCGCTAGCACTCCGACGGACGTCTCCACGACAGAGTGGGCATACCCTGTAAAGCACCAGAGAGGAAGAGGGAGGGAGAGAGAATGCCAGGCAAATCCACCAGAAAAAAAAAAGGTAAAAATAACATAAAATTCCCCTCCAAGAACTATGAAGAAGAAAACCAAGCAAAGAAAGCAAAGAATGGTAAGTAGCATTACCCATGTATCTCCTTAAGCCATTTATCAACGCAGGACATGTGATACTCGTGTTGGCAGGGAAGAACTCTTATCTTGTCCCCTTCCTCATACTCGGCTAGACAAATGTAGCACCTGTCCATTAGATTGTTACTACTGAACCAATTTGAAAATATATCGAAGTGAACAAATACATATAGGTGCTACAACCATCTTAGAATAAAAACTTTTTTTTTTTTTTGAAACAGAATTGAACATCTTTTTTTTTATATATATAATTAAATAATATTTATTTTACATATAAATATATATATATATATATAATTAAAAATTTGAAAAGTTTAGGATACAATGTAAAAATTTTATTGGTAGAATATATAATGTATATTCAATTAAAGACTTTTCAAAACTTTGGAAGGGTAAAGTTAGAAAATATTTCCAATTAGGGGAAAAATATGTAACAATTAAAACAATTCAAGGAGCAAAAAGAGGTTTTAAAAAGTTTAGCCAGGCAGTTGCCCCTGCCGCCCCCTCTGTAAATCTGCCTCTGCTCAGATCCCCACTGTAAGTTCATAATGGCTAACCAATGTTATTAACATCAGACTGGTAAGTAGATGACCAGTTTTCAGTTCGCCAAGTTTGATTAGTTCAATCGATCTAGTTCAATAGATTATATCTTTTAAAAAATAAATAAAAATATCTAAATATACTTAAAATATTTTTAAAATCAGAAAAAAATATAATATTTATTTTAAAATCAGAAAAAATAAAACAATGAAAATATTTTAATATTTAACCTTGAGTAAAAAGAGTGTAATATTTTAAAAAAATTTAATCTTACTCACAAAACGACATAATTTTAGGTTGAATCGGTTTGGATTGATTCACTGATTTTGACCAATTTTCCAATTGACCGGTTTTTAACCCCTAACTGAATTGGACCACTGGCTAGTTCCTGGTTTTACTGGACCAACCAGCAGTCCAGTATGGTTTGGTTATCAAAACATTGGCTTTAACATAAGCACAAACACCCAAGCAAAATGTGCAAATGCAAACTACATACAGGTATAATATCTGGTTTATTCTAACATACTTCTTGCCATTAAATTATCTTGGGAAGTAACTTACTGTTCAACATCATCACCACCCTCAACTTTGTTCTCCTTTTTGTGATTCTTAAGAGGGAAACTGTCAACAACTGATTCTGGGGCTGGTAATGACATCATTGATAGGGACAGTGACACAGGCTGGTGATGAATTTCATCTAAAACCTGTAACAACAGAACTTAGTAGCAGCCTGCCAACCAGTGGGCATATAATATTAAGTCAAAGAAGATGCTCATAGCGCATCTTAAGTGAGAGCAGGCTCCCCTACTACATGATTCATGGTGGTTCCAACAGTGAGCTCTCCAGGAAACCTAAGACTACAGACACAACTAAATCTTACTCTAATAGTATCAAAATGAAATCAAAACCTAAGATTAAACAACAGCAACTTTAGGAAATTTATTCCACAAAACAAAATGATTTTACAAAATAAGAGGACAAGTATGAACCATTGGGCATGCAACTACTTTTTTTATTTGCAAAATCATGAACCACCTACCTCTCACTGGAGATACACATTCACTAATGGAATTTGAGTTATTCATCTGGTATAACATGGGTCTAGAACCTTAAAGAGTAAGCTGGACATGTAAAGGACGTGCATTAAGAAAAATACTTTACATACAAACAACTCTTGCAAATTTTTTTTGCTAATAAACATAGCATTCAATATGTTTAGATATGTAACAATTTATCATGCTAACATGGCATTAAATGTTTATGAACATATGAAAATTTTTTAAAATTTGTTTGTATGTGTTTGCATGAGGAATCAATAATGCATAATTTTAGTTTTGAAAATTTGACACAGCTAACATAAATCATACTGTGTTATTCCATCATACATAGGAGAGAATAGACAAAGAAAAGGCCAAGGATGGTATCATTGGACCTGAAGATGACATAAACCAGCATATTAGGTAAAAATGTGCCCCCACCACTTTCCAATGTTTCCATTGTATAACATCACATGCCCCATGCACAAAACCCAGTAGCAATTCCAATGTATTGCAACTTAATAAAAAAAAAAATCCCTTGCACCCATTTTAGAGTCATCAATGCTGTCAAACATGTGGATTCCACTTCTCAAATTGACTGAGCTAATTACCAGGAACCAAGTTCATATATTGAGATGAGCCACATGAAAAGTGATAGAAGTACCTCAAATAAAGCTTCAGCAAGCATCACTATTCGTGATATGCTTGCACGAGTACTAGGCTCTTCAGCTGTTGACAATTCACATGAGCATGTACCATCAGGATGGAGTCCGGATGGACAGAAGGTACTTCTTCGACCATGCTCATTAAGGCCATCACGAAGTCTTTCCCAGATCTGCAATGAGTTATGAAGCAGTTCACAAGAATTATAAAAAAGACAGGAAATGTGGCAACTGAGATAGACAATATAAACAAATAGATTATGATAGAAAATATAAAATAAAAGATTCATTAGTAAATATCAAATCCCCAGTTACAATTAACACTGGTATTATGAATTAACACTGGTATTATGCCATTAACTAGAACAATAAGAAAATTCGGGGTGAGTTGCAGTATGCAATCTGAGAACAGCCATTCCACCAAAAAAAATGCTTTAGTATAGTCATCTCCATATCTCCCTTTGACAACCATATACCGATCAATAAAAAGTATTTCAACTAGCGCAAACACAAGTCAATAGCATACAGCCCCTAAGTAACAAAAATCGTCTCAAAAGCAAGTACAAAAAGTGAACAAAAGCATACTAAATTTTTCACGAAAGTGCTCAGGGAATCACCTCAGATCTTGAGTGTCGTCTTCGTCTACTCAAGCTGTGAATTCTACTGCCTAGGTATCCAGAATCGCTGTCCATCCCATCATCAAAAAATTCACCACTGAAATCAAGGAGCCATCTGTCATGAGATAATAGATCATCGGTAGTATCTGTTGATAAAACAAGGGTTGGAGAATCAAGATGCCTTCTAGAATTGCGTCTTGAAAATGCATCCCAAAACAGGCTTCTACTGTTCCTTCTGGCTTCACGACTACTTGTACCAGCACTGCTACTAGACAAAAGGCTGGATGAGATGCTTAATACATCCACATGAAGTACACTTTCATCTCCCTGACCCTGTTCCCTGTTTGCCACAAGAAATCCTAAACCTGAAGGTATTGCTTCTTGTATAGAATCAGTTCCTAGGGAGTGAAAAGTTGCTGGAACATCAGACATTTGAGGAACAGAATCAGAATTAAAAACATCCATTACTTCATTCACATGATCCTCAACAGACAACCCATCAGCATGTGAATCTCCAAGCCCATGAGGAGATGAACTGCTTGAATGTACAATCTCTGGACAGATCGGAGAAAGACCTTTGTTCTCCGAATTGCCAATGCCATCGCCTGCATCCTTGTCAGCCAAAACATTAACAGAGACAGAATCTGAAGGATATTGTTCTTTAAACGAAGTACTAGCTTCAGTATTACTTCTATTCCTACAAGACTCGTCATGTCTACAATTACCAGTTACTTGATATGGACCAACTAACTCCTTATTTTCAGAAAAGCATTTCCCTTGATTCCTCGTTTCAGTATTTCTCAAACTATGTTCAGAAGAAGTACCCTCACAGGCTGTTATACTGCTTGCAGATGATGCTCCAGTTTCAGCAATAGAGCTAGTAAACCCTGTACCTGAACCAGAAATTAGAGAACATTCCTCCATGGGATTCCAGATCTCATTGGTGACCGGATCAGCATGTCTTGAAGAATTCTCCAGAACTTCATCTGGATAATTTTCCATCTGTAGGGAAAAATTGTGTGAATATTACAAGCTAATCCCAAAACATCTAGAACACAGAATCCTGAAAAGACTCATTCCAAACATTAAAAAAAAAAAAAAAAATTTAGTACATTGATCAAGACATGCATAACAACAACCAATAGATACTGCTACCTCACCATATGTTTTTCTTATAGGTAAGACAAGTGTCTAGATTTCTATTTACAAAGGCTACCGCCACGATACGTCCCTCCACATGCAGAACATTCTGGCTCTTGCAATAGCCTTTTGGTTTGGTATCCAAAGATGCACACAAAGTAAATGACATGTGAGGTTATGGCAAGTTATATATCATAATTACAAATACACATATGCATTTTTATCAATCAAGAAACACCCTACATCACATATTCGTAATATGCATCACATACACATTCATAACATGCATCACATAACATGTATAAAAAGCTTCTCCAAAAATTTCACCAATCGGTCAAGAGCAAAATATGCAATCTTCTAACTGAACGATGTTACTAATGTGAAAGCATGCTTTTGATTTTGGTAAAAAATTCACATACAGAAGACAAGAAGGAATAATACAAACAGGAGAATTCAGTATCCCCTACAAAATAGTCAGAAATAGAAGAAATGAAAAGATCAACATTGTAAAGCTCTCCAATCTAGTTGTATGTCACTCAAAGAAAGTGAAAGTGTGTGTATTAAAAAAAAAGGTAATTATGATTTTGAGTTTGGAATATTATGTTGTAATGCAGGTTAGATTACAAAATTAGTAATCCACTATGTATGAAACGCTAATTTCAGTTTCAAGAAGTTACTAAATACTTTAATGAAACATCAACTAGATAGCTTCAAAATAAAATTAAATCATCCTTGTGCTCTTTGAACTTCTTGTTATGTGATTTATGTTCATATTCCATACTTTCCAGTGACTACTTCTCCAACTCTGGATGATACACCAAGTTGTTAACATATCTGAAAAACAAAATATTTCCTAACATTCTGACAGAAATTTGTTTAACATAGAAAACAAAGCAGACAATTGCGAGTCAGTGACTAAATCTCTATGTCCAACCTTACTGGTTACTTAAAGCATCAAGTACATGACAATATGCACATGGATACAGCTATTGAACTCACAGCATTCACATTTCAATTTCTTCACTTGAAATTAATGAAAAAGTTTTTTCCTTTCCAGAATATATTAAAATGGGGGAACAGAACATGCCTAACTATATGACCACTACTCCAATAGCATAAGCAATTCAACTGATAAACTAGTCAACATTCCAGGAAAGAGTAAATAATTTTCATCGAAAATACATGCTTGAGAGCTCCTTCTGATACCCTTAACTTAAGCTCAATCAAATGGTACCAACCATCAAATTTCAAACTATCACAGCATTCGACAAGACAAAAATGCGAAATAGGAAAAGAGATCGATAGTGACTCTGGAATCAAAGCCCAAATATCAACAAATCAATTCCAACCCAAGGAATTGTAAAAACCAATAACGAATCCAAACTTTTATTCGAAAAAAGCAACTACAGACACAGATGATTAGAACCTTAGGTAACAAACATATAGAAAGAGAAAAGCAAAACAAAATAATATAAATATGCAGCAAAGCAAACCCAGGATTACCCAAAAAGGAACATTTTTTTAGAATGAAATGATTCACTCCAGATCATGAAAAAGTGAAAATTTTCAAACTTTAGCTCCAATATTAGATCAAAACACCAAGATACACGAAAAGTGTATTCTCCTTCTTCCTTTCTTATACGGCAAAACCAAAATTTAAAAAAAAAATGATCTTAATCAATGAAAATTACACATGAGATCAATCATTGAAATGAAATGACCAATCCCAGCTGATCAAAGGTATTAAGGGTTTTATTCTTTAATTGTTCTTTTTCTTAAGTTTTGGTATATACCTCAAGAGTGGCTCGAGAAGAGGAACCACCGCAGATGAGAGAATAGAAGAAGCTGGTGCGATTCCGTCGGGCCCGTGATGGGCGCGACCCCAGTCGACTATTGCCCGAACCCATTTTTAGATATACAGCAACAATAAGTGTAGCAGACTAGACGAGACGAGAGGCTGACAAATTCTAGTAGGAAAAAATGGCAAAGAAAAGCGCCTGTGTTTTGATTTATGGGTTTGAAATTTATTTATTTAATTTTTTTTTTTTTTTTGAGAAAAGAAATTGAAAATGATTACACGGTTGGAAATGGGGAATTTCTTGTCACCTGGGCTAAAGAAGAAAGTCTGTCTTTTTGGTATTTCTTGGAATATAATTTATCAATTTTTTAATTTAAAAAAATTCGATGCCACATGCCTCCATTTATCACATGACATCCAACCTTTATTTATTTATTTGTTAATTATTAGAGATGGACATTATTGCAGCTATTCTATTATGTCACAAGGAGGAATATAATGAGATATAATTATTTAGGGGATGGAATTGCAAGAAGCTGCCTTGGAACATTAATGGCGATGGCTAGCAATGGCAGCTAACAAGAAGAAAGTACGATTGAATGGTTATAAGTAGTTGGCTTCTAAAGCTTCTAGCCTACAATACAAATCAAGTTGGCTAGTCGTGAGTTTTGTTTTTTTCGGTGGACTTTACTCTTGTTTTTTTTTTAATTTTCTTTTCTTAAATATTATGTCAGAAACTTAATTATTATCATTTAATCTTTGAGTCTATAGTGTATTACTAATTTGATTTATTTTATAAATTATTTTTTAAAATAATTTGTTAATCATCAATTTAAATATATTTTGGGTCTTAAACGTTATATTAACAACTTTTTTATTTATTTTAAACAATTATTTATTCCACTAACTTTTTAAAATCATTATATCATCTTTAAAAATTCAATAAAGTTGAAAATTAATTCAATATAAAATAATAATTTTAATATAATATAA
>CATIWR010010004.1:0-10800 GCA_949677035.1 Omphalea diandra
GTTTAGTGGAATGAGAGCAGCTGCCTCCAGAGCTTGAGAATTCCCCAAATGCATTTTGCTGTCAATATGCTTGCTCCAAGAATCAGTTAGATCATCATAAACCCTAAGTTTACATCCATCCTTACAGTCCAAAGCATAGAGTTGCCCATTCAAGGAAGCACTTGGATTCCTCCAGCCTGAAACCATGCCATCATAAACAGGGAACCAGCTATCAGTTTCTGGTTGATAGGCTTCACTTAGAACTTGTCGGTGAGATCCCAGCCCCTTCAGGAACCACCTGCCTTCATACACAACCCCAATGAATGGCACCATTGCTGTGCTCATATCTGAAATGAAGGACCATCTATTCTTGTTAGGATCATAAACTTCTGCTGATCTCAAGGACCGATGGCCCCCCTCATTTTCTCCACCAGCTACATATAAACAGTTGTTTATAACACATGAGCCAAAAAAATGCCGTCGACGGAGCATGTCTGGGGCACGGTGCCACTTATTAGTCCTAGCACTATAAAAAATTACTCTTCTCATACATCCTTTTAGAGGGTCTTTACCGCCAAACAAATAGAGGTGACAGCTGCTGAGGACAGCACAACCAAATCCAAGGGCTTCAGAGTATTCCTTGGGGATAGGGGGAAGGGGCTGCCAGAGTTGGTATATGGGGTCAAATGCATGCCATGAAATTTTGCCATCTCGGTCTCTCTTGATAACATATATCCATTCCTCAGCAATTCCAAGGCTTTTCCTGAGCGAGTAGAAGAAGTTTCCAGCCAAAAGACGATACCATCTTTTGCACACCAGCCGCAGTTTACGATGCTCTACCCTTGGGACCCGGATCAAGCAAGCAATAGCAAGATCATCAGGGAGGCCTGGAAGCAGAGGAGATTGGTTCCGGTTCCTGTCACCACGTGATGGCTTGCTCCTAGCAGGATGAATTGATGGTTTAATATCTGGTTGAAGGCAGAGCTTAGATCCAGGGACATATTTTTTTGCATTGGCAACTGTTTTCAGGCCTGCATCTACTCTACATAAACAGGCTGTTGTATCAACCTATGAAAATACATATAAAGAATAGTTAATTTCTGCTCTTTCAGCCTGCCACATATGCAGCATGTACTAACCAGCATGTCAGAATCAAGTACAACTAATTGTTTTTCAAATACAACTGATTGTTTTTTCAATTAGTTTTCTGGTTTATAGAAAATAAAAAAACCAACTAACATAAGTGATCTAGTTTGCTTACAAGACTAAATAAAACAGAATGTTAGTAAGAAAGAAACAATGGAACAATCAATTATTAATGGATCTAAATATGAAAAAAAAAGGAGAAAGAGAAAATAATAGATGAATGAATAGGCTATGGGCTTCGGCAACTATTGCAAAATTTCGCTAATCATGCTGTTTGATTTTTTTGCTTGATTTTCCTACGTCAACAGTTCAAAATTCTATCAATCTAAGAAATTAGGATTAAAAAGGGGTGGAGTGAAAAGAAAAAAGTCATGATGGCTAAAGAAAATGAATACACTTCATTCTGCTATTAATCATTTCTATTGAACTAAGCAATTTCTCAATTAATTATGAGTGTATTAATTCCAAAAAGGATTTGTGATTATTCCCTACAAAGATAAAAAATTATTCTGACATCCTAGGAAGATCAACAGACAGTTATTCATTCTCCATGAGATCTCAGCCAAGGGTTCCTTAAGACTACAAAGTAAACAGAAGAAGATTGCTGCATCACAAAAGAATGAATTTTCCAACTACTAAAAAACGGTTAAGACTCGACTAGCTTCAATCACTAATTACTAAATCTGCTAAGCAACTTGAGAAAAGGCTTAAAATTTATATTGAACCAAATTTAACAAGAACACACACAAAGAGATCAACTTTAAAATTTAAAATGAGAAACCTAATTTTATATTTCGTTTCATTCCTAAATGCACAAATCTGTCAAATAGTAAAGCATAAAAAATAGCCCTAAAAGAGTAGACAGACAATTTACCAGAGGAGGTTGAATTGCTCTATCCATAGTTTCTACTTCAAGAATTAGCCAACACCTGAATATATCGAAATCCCACCTCCAAAATCAAGCAACGTCTCTCTCAATCATGATCTTCACCATTAGAAATAGGCAAATCCCAAATGCAAACACCTTATCAGCAACAGCAGTCCACATCCAGAACTCACCTTCAATATACAAAACACTCAAAAACTACTCTAAACAATTGAATTTTTAGATAAATAATTAACCTCTCAATCTCAAAATTCCATCTTCAACTTAAAAAAACAGGCTAAATAGCAATACAGGGTAGGCAAATCCCATGAAGCCAACATCGTTATCAAATTATAAACAAAACTCATCGCCAAAATCAAGAGAAAACAATCACAGAATCACCTCTCATGACCTTCAAAAACAGAGAGAAAAGAAACTCGAATCTTATCTTTTGATGATAAAAAAGAACCCAAAGAAAAAAGAGATCCAAATGCGAGACAGCATGAAAATGGGGGCAAAGGGAGCAGTGCAGCAAGAAGAGGATATAGATAAAGACCCTTCTTTTCAAACATTAAATCTTCAAGTGGAGTTTAGGGCCCATTTACCTCAACGGCACAACCTACCAAGCACAAGTATGCAAAAAAAGCAAGCAAACCTAAACCATTACAGCACAGGAGAAGAGAGTAAGATAGCAACTTTGAATGATGAGAGACATTTGGGTGGTTGTTTTATTGGAGAATAATAAGTATATAACACACTACAAACGGAATTGGAAGATAGTTGTTGTTTTCTTTTCTTTTTCTTGTTTTCTTGGTTTGAGTTGAGGATTTAGCATTAGAATTAGAGCGAGAAATAGAAAGAGTCCAAACTCAACCTTTGTCTCTGTGATGACTATTCTCTCTCTTGATTTTTATTTTTATTTTTTATTTTTTCTTCATTCAGAAGGGTAGAGAAGGATTCAAAATATTTATTTATATTAATAAATGTGGTCCCACCTGCACATATCACACTACACCACCAAATTTTATTTAAAAATTTTAGATGATTTTCTTCAGCCACGTGTAAGTTTGCATATGCACTCTGTGGTGTTGTTGACCCAACAACATCATAATCTTCATGGCTTATATACACTTGCTGGTCTACAAGGGTGTTTGGGTCATTGGAAAATTTTGGGCCCTACCAAATTCTATGCTGATGATCTTTATGGGCCCTGGGCTTTAGATTTTCATGGTGAATAAGGTCTTTGTGATTGGATTATGATCATCTTCTTTTCCCAATTATCAATCATCAAGTCTCCTCCTTTGCAGAAATTCTCCCGTCTCTGGAGTTCAAATCATGAGAAAATTGTTGTCAAGATCAAAAAGTGTGATTATGAGCCTATTGCATACAATAATGATCGACGTCACCAACATAAGTATTTTTCCCTATAAAGATTTAATTGTACTAATTTCTTTCTTATTGTATTGCCCTAAATTGGGTACGTAGATTGAGTTGTGAATAGACATTTCTTGCTGGTGTTCTGTTAGAAGGGTGCAGTACACTTTTGCTTGGTGGTATTCAATTTTTTAGGTCAAAGTTACAGAATCAACCAAACAATTTGAAGCTGACAATATGTTCAGACCAAAATTTAGGAAATCTCATCCCACCTAAGTCATATTAATTAATTAGTGTTTGTTATAGATAGATAATTAATAGGGTTGTTAAATTTCCTTTTCTTACCAAAGTTTCCTCTTATTGGCTGTTCAAAATCTAGGAAGGGCATGACAAACTGTTACAACTACTAGTTTTTAATTATGTAACCTTCTCCATGAGGGAAGTTCCCTTTAGGCATGACTCTGCTGCTAGGCCAATATGTGATTGAACATACAGTTACTGATTGAAGGCTTTACCTCATCAAGTTAACTTTGCAGGCTGGAAATTGGGTTTCAAGTAATTGGTGTACGAAGGCTCCAATAGGACTTTTGTGGAAGGAAAGATGCATTAGGAATCAAACGTGGAGTTTCCTCTAATTGAATAATTTCATCAAGTACACAAAGGAAATTTCATCAAATTGTACTTGATTATATCAACGTAGGCATAGCACAAATTGAATAATTCATAGGAAAGATGTTCACAAGGGTACAACGAGTGAAGGTTCCTTCTTGGGTTCCTTCCTAACCATTTTGACTATAATTACTCTTATGGCTGGCCTACAATTTTATAGTAATTAATTATTATCATCAGCATATAATTTGTTTCTTCATTTTCTTTTCAAAAAGTCCAACCAAGCCAGTTCACATGATATCATTCAAATGGACTCCCCATCTGTTCTACACAAGCTACAAATAAGATATAGACAAATCACATATATATAGATATATGTAGCTCGAATTAAAATTGATTAGACTTGCTCTTTAATTGAGTTGTTAAATAATCATGTTCTTTACTGTAACATTCTTTGATTCTTTCCATTAAATTTTTTTATCATTTCTGTTTACCTGAAACACTTAATTCCAATAAAAAAAGAAACGAAAATATTCCCACCATGTAAAAGAAGATAAAGAAATCATTAGTGAGGGAAAATCATAGGCCTTGATGTAATTGAATCTTGATGTTTTATCAAATGCTACTACTAAGTTTGTCTATTTTCAGTTGAACTTATGCACACAGAGGATCATAGAGAAAAGTAAGAGAAAACCAACTAAAAGTAGGGAAATTAACATTTTTGAAATAGCTGTCATTTCTTGATCTTATCATGTTCTATAGAAGCCATTAGTCTTTTTTCTTTCCATCCTATCCGGCTTTCGAAATAAGAGGTTTATAATCAACAAGATGATTGACAATTTGCATCTAAAGATGTCACAATCACTTTCTGCCCCATTTGTTCTGAAAAAGATCATACCTTTTTTTTGGGGGGGGTTATCTTAAAGACTACATTCATTTCTCTTTCCCATCAGAATGTTAGTGTGCAATATGAGAATGTGATGCAAACCCAAGAATAATACAAAAACACTAAGGTTATAATTATACAGCTACTTTTCTCTTTTTTTGGAGAAGAGAGGAGGGGGTGTTGGAATCTTTCCGGACTTGGTAGACAAGGCATGGTTGAGGAGGTCTTTGTGGGGGCTGGGAAAAGTCACTGCTGTGGGGTTCGCATTATAACTTTCTCTTCCTTGCTAGTCCAGAAAAATACCCATTAAAAAGTTGTAGATGTGAATCCATGTTAAGCATATTGGCAAAGAATATTTAATGCACAGGGCACAAAGAATCATCAAACTGGTACAATAACATAATGCTGCTGTTAATCGATGTCACTCAATTAATAGAAGTATCATCTTAGATGGGAATTACGGTATGATTGCCTGCTACCCGAGGCTTGTGTAATTTCTTGCATCATGCTCTTGGTACTAGTTTGCTCCTAAACAGATACAATCATTATTGGGATTGATCTATATGAGGTGACTTAAGCAACCCATAGTTATTGGTATACTGTTTTTTTTTTCTAAAAAAAAAAATTGTTTTCAATTACGTTTCATATTAAAAAATTTTCAACTCAGAATATCGCTAAATCAAAAAATTGTTGATTCCACTATTATATTGGTAAAGGTACATCAAATACCAATTGGTAATCTTAGTCTGGAGGTAATAAATACATAACACCAACACATGCTTGCCATGGAGCATTGCTAGACTTATCGCCTAGCACTAAGATTGTTACTTTGCAACACATTAACACAAAAAGAAGCAAAATTATGCCAGAAAGGATAATTTTGCTCATAAAAAATTATACAAAAAGAGATAATTTTATCAAAATAACACAGTGACACATTAGATGATATTTCTATGGATATAATTAAGGCGATAAGTCTATCATTTTTTTTTTTTGACATGAACCTGTCTCCTGTCCATGCAAAAATTTATTGTTCAACATGCAAATTCAGAACTCTGCCCTTATATAAAAAGATTTACCAATTGCTGTCTTTGCCAACACACTGCTAAGATTTATTCATTACATAAAAGTAAGGTTATTTAGAAGTAGAAACTTAGAGAGAATGATAGAATTTAAATCTTACTTACCATCCCTTCACACAATATTGGGGAAAAAAATGTATTCTTCACTACTCAGCCAAACCGTTTGAATTCAAGGTCTTAAATTTTTTAGTGCTAAGTAGGGAAAAACTTGTTAAGGTTTCAATGTCTTTAGTGCCTGTTCTTACTTTGTCCCATGTACAAAACAAGCTTTAACAAGACACTTCACCCAAATGGGAGTTGATGAAGTGTATAATCATGACTAATTTTTCCATTAGCTCGTTATCACACCTAATTATCTTCTATGTTGTTATGTGAATGGGCTAAATGTACAACTCATAAGGTAGACAAATCGCATAAATGATTAATCACATAAAAATAAATGCATACCTTTGGCATTGCCTGAATGTTCACGAGTTTCTGAATAAGCAAGCTGACAAACAAGGGGCCAACAACACTTATTTTCCCCATTGACAAGAAAATACAATTACAAACATTGCTTGCTAGAATAATCAGGGTATATACACGGTTATTGAACTATGATGAACTATGATCATAATTTTACTATAGTCATAATTTCTAAGATATATACAATTTAATTATTTTTTATCTCCCATAAACATTTTACTAAAGTTTAGTGATTTAATTTTCTATTAATCAAGTACTGAACTAATGATGTGACAATCCAAATCAATCACTTCTACACGACTCTCTTCTAAATATTGAGTTGATATGAGACTCAGTTTGTTTAACTTAAATGAATCTAATCATGAGAGAGAAATTATGTGAGATAGCAATTCAGTTTCAACATTATTATTTTGGCACTTGATTGTCTGAAAATTACATTATTATATTTCAGTAGAATGTTCATGATAATCAAGTAACTAAATTGTATAAATTTCTGACGTTACGACCAGTTATGACCATTGATACCATTTACCAGCATAAACATGCACACTAATGTCAGATTTCAATATAGGTATTAGGTTTGGAGAAAAGACAAGACATTAAAAAGTAATATAAGTATCAGGTTTGAGGAAAAGAATAAGATATTAAAATAATGTAATCTCCAACTTCATAACAAAGGGAAAATGAAACTGGAAGCAACAGAACATCCCAATTGGCTAAAAAAAAGGTATGAATGCTCAATATCACAGCTATCAAATGAATTTACTATTCCCAAACCAATTATAAACCTATCTGAGGACAAAAGTTAACATAGAATGACAAAATTTGGGACAATATTGGAGAATTTGCCTAAAAGGCTCAATGTCTATATACGACAACTGATACCTCGCCAGCATGTGACTGATACCTGCTAGTCCTTAATTCCTTAATTCTCATCATCACAAGTGATACAAATCATAGGACATAAAGGACGTGTATCACATAAAGAAATGCACGAGTTATGAAAACTGACCGATTAAAGGACAAACAGTTTTAGTTGTTAGCAACAGTGTGGAAAAACTAGGAGGGAGACGTATTGCACGACAGAAACAGACCTTCAATCCACCGGGATGCCATCCGCACTGTGGTTGAGTTAGAATATCTTCAGCTAAGTCAGCACTCCACTGCTTGGAACTCTTTAATCTATACGGAATGTATCATTTTGCTGTCTGAATGTCAGAATCATGATATGAGGAAAGACAACCATGCAAGCCATAAACAGTGTGAACTGCAGCAATGGAAAGAGGAATCAGTCTACACGAGTAAACTATTCTACGGATAGAAAGGACCGAAAAAAAAAAGGAACTAAGGTGTACCAAAAGAGGAAGGGTCAAGAAACTCCATATTGGCCATAGAGCAAAAGAGAACCTATATGAAAAAAGGGTTCAGAGACATGATTAATCCAAATATATCAGTGGACTAAACAGGTGGAAGGGGCCATCCCCCCCCCCGCACAAAAAAAAAAGAGCAAAATTTCACATTTGATGTATATATCCCCCACAAAATTGCACGTGCCCCTTCCCAACAAAAAAAAAAGAGACACACACACACACACCAATCTTCAAGTTCTAGGTCCGCTCCTGACTATAAATGAAATGATGTAGCTGAAGCAGAAATGAAAAGAAGTTCAAATCTTACAAGCAAAAAGAGACAAGTCCCAATAAGGTAACAAATGGCAATGTGGATATACTTGATAGCTCCCACTTTTCATCAAACCTCCTCACACTCCAGGCAAACATACTTGTATATAAGAATATGGCCACATTCAACCCAGCACCTACCATCCCAAGGTATAATGGCAATCTGCATGGAAAGTTTTGAAAGATTAGAGATCATATACTAATCAAGTGTAGTTCACTAAGACACTAATAGCCATGATTGCTCTACCACACATACATACATGTAACACGTCAAACATCATATGCACATTAACATGCTAAACTACACTATATACAACTAATTGATCATAAACTATCAGATTTCATGAAACATTCTAGGAATTTGATCAAACTGAGAGCTTCCGTAATTCCATAAAATAAAAAAAAATTTAGAAAAGAACAAAAGATAAGCAAGTGAAGTTTGATATGGGGCACCTAACAATACAAACATATTTTATGCCCCAAAGGACCCGTATAAAACATGGGAGCAAGTTATCCATTCCATGATGAAGAAATTAAATGTTTATTAATATTCAGACATCAGAGGGAAGCGGACCCTCCCAATAAAACCATTTGTATGATTTTCTTTGGCCCAAAATATAGGATTCTACAAAGCTAATTGTTTCAGAGTCAGTTCCAAATGCCCATCATAATTTTCCATATTTTCCAGGAACTTCATGCCGCATTCTTGGCATACCAAGAAGTAACCCAGCATAATCCTTATTAAATTCAAACCAATTTAGTTTTCTGCAGCTGAATACAAAAATTTGACCTTATTAAAAATGGCTATTGGGACATTACTTCAGCAAATAAACCATGACCCAATAACTGGAAGCACATGTCAAATGTGCCTCAGATGTTAAATAGTATTTTAGAATAGAGATGGTAAAAAGAACTTAACGTTCTGCAAAGTTCAAAATAATTTGATTCGCACTGTGCTGCATTACGTTTGTAATTATCTTTTCTCATATCATCCATAATATTATTAATTCACAATATTGAACTTTGTAAAGCTAGTGAAGCTTCTTACCTACAACAATTCTCTTGCTAAGTGGTGAAAATAAACCTAATTTTAATCCAATAAGTAGCCTTAGTTAGACATAGTGAGCTGAGAAAATAAGTTCATTTTTCCTAGTTCGTGGAAATCCCAAACCATCCTCCTAAGATCTGTGGTAAGTTGACTGTTTGGTATCAGGGTACCAAAAGAGGCCTTTATATTGTGCTCTAACAAAATGCTTACCTTAAAACATATCTACAACCATCGCTACATTTGTACTCTCTCTCCCTATGCATGACTCCTCTGCCATTTTCTTCAAAAGGTCTCTAAAAATTTTCTGGATAAATGGCTCATTATTGTCTAGAAATGGTTTTCCTTCAATTTTTTATTTTGAATTTTCCTTGTCCAGTCCTTTTACTATTATCAATGTCAATAAGCTGCTTACCTACATGGGTGAATTTAAAGGTCTTCTTCACATATGGGTTATCCATATGAAACAATTTTGTTGTTGTTGTTATTATTATTTTGAGAATATTTTTGTTGTTATTATTAATTAAGCAGTACTGTGCCATGTTGTTAAAAGCAAAACTTCTGATACATAAAGTACAAGAATCACTTCAGACAATAATAATACAACTAAAATGAAATAAAGCTACAATTGTATGGTAAAATGACAAGTCTAGCGACGCTAAACATAAATTATGAATGATTCACCATGAGTGATGCGCTCAAGTCCAGCGACTCTATTCCGTATGTGTTCCACTTAGACTCACCCAAGATTATGTAATGACATCTTGACAGCATGTACAATCTGGTTTCTTAAACTATAAGATAATGAATCAGACACAAACCAGTGCACATGTACCTAACACAAATACATGATCTAGCATTTGATTTTCATATAAGTATTTCCCGAATCATGACAGCAAAGAAACCTCAGAAGTAAATTAGACACAGAAAGAAAGGCGTTCGGTCATTTCTGAATTTTTTTCAGTGCATGGATAACTCTACTTATCAATTTTAGTAGAAATGATTTCACTTGCAATTCGAGTGAGACAACACAACAAACAGAATATTAAAACATCTCAATGTCAACAGAATTCACACGAGCTTTTGTATCATCAAATTCTAAAAAGTTTACTAACATTTTCCTAAGTATTCAAACATTAAACAACAACAATTAATTCATAGTCCCTATAGCATCAAATAAAAAAATTAAGCAGACAAGAACATGAGAATGCTCAATGTGAATGACAAACGACTTGTTCACCTTCTTATCCGCTCGTCATGCCACAAGAGATATATCAAATTGGAGCGCCTATCACCAAAGTAAACAATGAAAATTGCAGATGCAATCCAAAGCACATTCTCCATGACCTCAACCCAGGACCGAAATCGAGGCGCTATAGGCGGAGAAAAAGGCTGTGAGAACCTCGAGCACGCATCATCCTCAACGTCATCTCCACCTGAAGCATAGCCTTGACTGTGCCTCTGCCTCATATACCCTCCACCCCCTACTGGCGAACCCCCAGACATAGTAAAAAAAAAAAAAAAAAAAAAAAAAAAAGCAAAAAAAAAAAACCCAACTACCAATCTTACCAAAATTCAAAACACAGAAATGAAATTAATTTTGAAAATAAAAATCTAAGAGATTAATTGTATTTCACCTCTTTGCTACACCAAATCCTAAACCCGGAATT